>JBBPFI010000001.1:3000000-3152500 GCA_037974965.1 Dacryopinax spathularia
CACCATCAGCTCTCCCCTCCAACCAGAAGGAAACCCCCAGCCAAACTCACTACTAACGACATCCTCATCCGCGACCAAATGCCCCAGCCCGACCTTCTGCGCATGCGGGTTAAACTTGCTCGATTTCCCCCACACGAGCGCGTATCTGAACTTGCTCGCGAGGGAACGGTGGATGCCGTGGCAGACATGCTCGATCGTTGCCCCCCTCCGCAAGCAAATGGGGTCGGAGAGGTCGGGGTGCTCGCCGCGTTTTTTGGTGTAGATCTTGACGAGGCCGAGTTCCTACAGTTACCGTATTCCGTCTATCAGCGTTCGGGCCTAGGGGGAAGGGGGGAAGGGCGGCGGACCTCCCACATCCGATCGAGCAGATAGTCCAGACTGTGCCCCGTTTAGGATCATGCGTTGTAAGAGGGAGGAGGGGACCAGGACGCACTTCAAACCCATCTCGCAGCTGATCACGACGGAATGATCTTCCTCCGCGAGCTGCTCGAGCCTCTCGAGGGTGATAGAGTCGATCTTGTTGTAGACGTATAGGCAGGGGATATATTTCCGGTTACCGATGAGGACGTCGATGAATTCGTCTATTGTTATCTGTGAACAAGTCAGCCAAGAGTTCGGTGTATTCGTGCCCCGCCTTGCGGGCCGTGGGTGCGGGTGGCGAGAGAGGACAGGTAGAGAGAAGAGGGAAGAGGGAAGAGGGAAGGTGAGAGGCGGACGCACGTCTTCCCGGATCATGACGTCGCAGTTATGGATCTTGTACCCTGACAGGACGGTCCGGACGGCCTTCTCGTCAATCTTCGTCAGCTTGACCGTCGCGTTGATCTGTATCGTTCCTGATAAGGCTTGGTCAAAACGAGATGGGCCAAGCAGGACATACGACGATCCCCCCTCCGGACTTTTGCTTGAACACCACTGTGCGCACATTATCAGCCCAGCTCTGAAGCATTCACACACAGGGAGCGATGGAGTAGGAGAGAACGGATGAGGAGGGGCGCACCATCCGGTTTCTTCCTATTCAGCCTTATCCCCACCGCCTCCAGCTCGATCTCCAACAGCCTTCTCTGCTCATGCGACTTTGTCGCGTCGAGCATCATGATGATCAAATCCGCGGTCTTCGCCACTACAACCCAACATCAGCATCAGCATCAGCATCAGCTCACCGCCCTTCGCCCTTGTCCCTCAAAGAAGGGAGAAGGGGAGGGAAGTAGGAGGCTGGAAGGAGACGGATCGGAGGGCATGGAAAGGGAGGGAAGGGAGGCCAGGGAGAGATGGACGAACCGCTCACGACTTGTCGACCCCGACCCCGACCCTGCGCAGCACCCTCGACAATGCCAGGCAAATCGAGCAGCTGGATCCGGGCTCCTTGGTAGTCCACCACTCCTGGGATAGCCTACGTACACATCAGCCCTGCTCACTTGCATACATCCCCTCACTTGCACACATCCCCTCGATAGGATGCCCCGAGAAAGAGGAAGGGAAGGGGATGGAGGGGCAGGATGGAGGGCCAGAATGGAGGAAAAACGTGGAGGGGAATGAAGGGATGGTAGGGACAGAGCGGGAAGGGCAGAAAAGGAAGGGAAAGGGACGTACGGTGAGAGTCGTGAACTCGTAAGCGGCAACAGCGCTCTCCGTATGCGTCATCTTGCTCAGAAACGTAGATTTCCCGACGGAGGGGAATCCGATCAGAGCTACTCGGGCATCTAGTCACGCAGATCAGCACGGGTTCCTCTTCCTTTCTTCCTAGCTCCCGGGGCGAGCCTAACGGCTGGGAAGACTGGGCCGAGAAGGGCCGGGAAGGGAATGGGAATGGGAATGGGATGGGAGTGAAAGCGCGAGGATGGGACGGAATGGGAAGGGGAAGGGGAAGGGGAAGCAAAGGCAGTGGGAAGGAGAGGAGGCAGAAGGGAGAGGAGGGACGCACCACCACTCTTCATAACATCAAACCCCTCTCCCGGCTTCCCGCTCTTCGTCGTCGGCTCAAGCAGCTGCGCCCTATACCGGGCCAACTTGGCTTTTAGGAGACCGAGATGATATTCCGTCGCTTTGTTCTTCTGCGCTGCGGGGGTTGTTAGGAAGATTGGATGTGGAGGCGGGAAGACGTACTCCGGGCCATCTCCTCTGTGAGATTTGGACATGTTAGTTTACCCAGGGGGGGGAGAGGGGGGGGGGGGGGGGGCAGGGATGTGTAGGGGCGTACCCTCGATCTCCTTGATCTACCCATCGTTATGAGCATAGATCTCCCCATTGAGTGAGCAGGCGCACCTTTTCTAACACACCCATGATTACTATACAGATGAAAAGACAAAGCAGACAACCACCAATAAAACGAGTCGAGAGCGCCCAGCTGCAGGTGATGAACCAGACCAGTCACTGCGAGCAGAAACGATGATGACCCTCTGTTCGGCGTTTACATTCTGACAATGCCGAGGTGCTTATCGCCGAGTTCTTTACTCGCGCCACCCGACAACGAACAGCGACAGTCGCTCTCCCCGCATCATCATCCTCGCCATCTCCCCCAAACAGAGATTAAGTAGATGAATGCTTGAGCAGGGAGGATGACGCCCATGTCCTCTCTCGGCCACCCAACGCCCACCAACAGCCTCAAGCGAAAACGGCTGTCGGGCGACCACACGCATTCGCATTCGAGGTCGTTAGGGTGGGAAGACGTCCAATGTCTCATCGACGGTGAACAGCGGTTCGTCCATTTCCCTCCTCTCTCATTCTACCTTCCTGCGTATATATGCTCATCTTGATGGGTGTGTAGACCGATCGTATGGACTAAATCGAACACCATCCTCTCTGCTCACCCGACCCAGCCGTATATAACGGGTCGGGTGCCTGTCCTTTCCCCTCCTTCCTCATCTTCCACCACCACCGCCAACCACGCAGCAGCCCCGCACACCCACTCCCAACCGCCCCCTAAACCTCTGGTGCAATTCACACTCCCCTCCCCCGACTCCATCTCCCTCAACCCATCCTCCTTCTCACCCGCTACGACCCTCCTCCTCTCCCCGTCCGACCAGCACTTGTTCGCTTATTTCCCTAGTGCGAGAACGGGCGAGACAGTAGGCATAGAAGGGGACCCGACGAATAACCTGCAGAGCGGGAGCGAGAATGGGGTTGCTGTTATTTGGGAACGCGGCGGCGGCGGCGGCGGCGTGGGTGCGAGCGGGCCTGGGACTGGGACTGGGGCGGGGAATGGAGGGCTGCAGGACCGGGCTGGGGAAGTGGACGCCTGGGCTGTGGTGGCCGTATGGACCGTCGTACCCGCCGATGCTATAGTAGGGGGAAAATGGATAGGTCCGGATCGAGAGGTTCGCTCTTCCCCTCCTCCTCCTTCTCTCCCCATCCCTTCCACTCCCTTCCCACTCCTTACTCTTACTCCCACTCCTATGTATGGTGCGAGTACTGATAAAGACGAACGGATAGTACTACACCACCCCCTCCCCCTCCTCCTCCCCAGCCGGGTTCACAGTGCACCGACCCCCTCCCTCCGGCCCACTACACGCACCAACCACATCCCACCTCCTCCTAATCCTCCAATCTAACAACCTCCTACTCTGTTCCCGCACAATCGGGCTCCAATCCGGGCGTATAACGCTCACTCGCGCCCCCTTAGGGCAGGCATACGAACGCTATTCCTCCCCCTCCCCTTCTCCCTCCTCTGGCGGCACCGCAGGCCCGGGAGAACAAGGACAAAAAGCTGACGATGAAGCACTCGCGAAGCTCACCCCCCGGTCAGCCCGCATAACCCGCTCTGCTATCGGCTTTGTGCCATCAGACCAAACCCTCCTAATAGCCACCCAGCTCTCCCCGCTCCCCCGCCCTCCCGCACTCAACGGGCTGAGCCTTACCCTGCTCGATCCTTCCTTCACCGACTCTACCGGAGGACCGGCTGGCGGGCTACTAGGGGCGGGTAAGGGGAGGGAAGTGGGGTTGGGGATGAGTAGTGGGCTGGAGAGGGGGTGGAGGGGGAGGGTGGAGGTGTGTGAGGTTAGGCTGCATTTGATGGGCGGTGCGGGTGGGAAGTTCTGTGAGCCTTTGTTCATGGTTGCGTCTGTTTGTGAAGAGATACTGAAGTTGCGTGGGTAGATGTGTCGTGTGCGCCGCTAGAGCCCATAGAACTTCAGATACCCCCAAGCGCCCGGCTAACAGCGCTGGAGTTTGTCCCGCTTCCTGCCTCTCCCTCCCCTCCAGCTCCAGGCTCGGGCTCGGGCTTAGGCTCGGGCTCAGGAGAGGGTGGGGAAGGGGAGGAGAAAGAGGAGGAGGAGGAAAAGGAGGAGGATATGTTCACTCCTGCTGCTGAACCCCCGCTTCCTCCACCCGATCAAGGACAAGGACAAGGGCAGGGACAAGGGCTAGATGGCGGCGGTGCAGAGCAAGGGGATAGGAAAGAAGGTCTGGCGCTCTTAGTGACGTTTGTGGATGATCGGTTTCGTACGTCTTTCTCCTCTCCTCCTCTCCTCTCCTCTCCTCTCTTCTCGTCTCGTTCCTCGATGGAGTGGGAATGTGGGCCAGAGCTGATGGGGAGACAGAAACGGCCACCCCGAGCAGTACGATCCAGCTGTGGAAGTTCGACCGGCGGCCTGTGCAGCTGTGCGATGCATTTTTGGAGCTTGTAGGGGAGGGGCAGATGGCGGAGAAGGACAACTTAACAGATTGGGTACGTTCCCCCTTCCTCCACTACTGCTCGTCTCCAAGCCAAAAAAGAAAAAGAAAAAGGAAGTCGATGCTGACTAGCCTGGGTATGTTTAGGCTCCGACGCTCCTCGCCCAACGCACCTTCCCAGACCACATAATCAACCTCCTCCCGCACCCCTCCTCCCCTCGCACCGGCCGGCTCCTCCTAGGTCTAATCTCCACCCTCCCAGAAACGCGTCTCTCCAAATCCCACGACCTGCGCGGTCGGCGAGGCGAGCTCCGCCTGCTGTACCCCCATACGCTCGCTGACGACCTAACGACCCGCCCGACCCCGCTGGGGTATACACGGGATTTACCGCTCTCGCTGTCGGCGGCTTGTTCGCCTAATAGGCTGTTTATCACTCTGACTACGCCGCCGCACGTGCAGGCTAAGACGTTGTTTGCGCCTTATCCGGGGCGGGCAGCAGCCATCTCCTGGTCCACCTCTACCTCCACCTCCATCGATAGCACCGCCCTCAACACGGGAGGAGGAGCGGGAGGAGCAGGACAAGGGGCAGAACAACCAGCAGCAGCCCTAGTCCGTGCGTTCCTCAATATTGCCGATTGCTCGGACGTCGCTCGTGCGCTTTGGCTATACGCGACCAGCCCGCAGGGGACGAAGAAGGATGCGGTTGTCGATCAGCTCAGGACGTGCTGGGACGTTTTGGATGAGGTGAGGGGGAAGGGGGAGGGGACGTACCCTATGCCTATGAGTATGGGCTTGCCGGATGGTCCGCGCGAAAGTGGAGCGGAGAAGGACAAGTCGGGGGAAAAGGAGTCGGCGAGCGGACCTGGACAACGGGCGACCGCTTCGCCGGAAGCGAAGAAGAGCCCGAGTAAGACACCGGCTGCTGCTGCTGCTAGGAGTCCGGAGACTGCTTTGACTGGTCCTGGGTCTGGGACTGCTGCTGCGGGGAATGCTGGTGCCACTGCGGGACCGAATGGAGGACAAGCGGGAGGCGCGCCTGCGGCCAGGTCGGTGGAGCTGGATTGTTCGTCTTGGACTGCGCGGTTTGTCGAGTACTTGGTTGGGATCTACCGGTACGCTTTGCTAGGGTTTTTTGTTGCATTGAGTGCAGGCTGATGGGGTTTGGTAGGGCCTGCCCCGATCCGGAAATTGCGAAAGCTTGGGAGACATGCTACGACATTACGAAGCTCGTAGCGTGCGAACGGGCCTTCCTGGTCTCTAGACAAAAGAGGGAGGAGAAGGCGCCTGACGGGAGCCGGATCGCTTCAGTTATCTATGAGACTAGTGCGTTCCCACTCCTCCCCTGTATCCAGCGCTTCTGATGTGATCGATGTGTAGAGAATACCTGGTACCTGATCGCTTGGGCCGACTGGTTCCTCGATCTCTGCAGGCGCATCGTTGCGGACGCCATCGTCAAGCGCGCCTGGGAGCTATGGGACGAACAATCCCCTTCCCCTTCCTCTCCGTCTCCCTCAGACGAGCTCAAGCCATCCCCTACTCCAGCTCGCGTCCCGCCGCCTATCACTCTCCTGCTTGTGCACCCTATGAGCTTGTCGCTCATTGTGTTTACGCTTAAGTATGTGAGGGAGTTTATTGCGTGGATGGCGAGGATACCGCCTACGAGCGAACAGGCGTATATCGTCCAGTGTTCGCTGCAGGACGCGGTTGATCGGAGTTTCTTGGACTTGTCGGCGTTGGAAGAAGCGCTGGGCGGGATCCAGGGCCTGTGCAAGGTCCATTTCACCAGTAAGTCCGAGGGCACCCAATGCCAGAAGCTTTGCTGACCCATAGGACAGACTCGACCAGCCCGCTGAACGATTTCCGGGAAGCCTTCATCTCTGTCTCTGTCCCAAAGTCGCTTTGCCCCCTCTCGCTCGATATCGCCAAGCTCCTCACCAACCACCCATCGCTGGCGAACAAGATCGCACTCCTGATCTCCCCCTCCGACCTCCTTCAGTCCATGCTCCTCCCGCCAGCCGACGCAACGCAAGACGAGTCAAAGAAGGACGTCATCACGCGGGTCACCCTCAAGCCCGGTACGCCAGTTCGGACTTGCTTGCGCTGCGGTGGGAGGACGGAGGCGGGTCGGAGGCCGCAGAGTCTCACGTGGATCTTTTATGAGGAGATGTTTGCCAAACGTTGCGTCTGCGGCGGGCTGTGGTTCCGGGGTGGACTCAAGGCGTAGATGGTCAATCTTGCTCTTGCATGCTTGGTAGACTCACACTGTACTCTATTCAATCTATTATTTTGCCTAGATCTATACGCAACGCAGCGCTACGGTGACTCATCAATAGTCAGCTCCAATTCCTCCCCATCCCACCTAACATCCACCTTCCTCAAATCCGTAACAATCCAATCCGGCGCACTGCTCTCCAGCGCCTCCCTTGTATGGCTCGTACACACCGCCAGTACCCTCGACCCAGCCGCATGGCCCGAACGGATCCCGTTCGGCGCATCCTCAACGACAATACAGTCCTGCGGGTCGAGCTGGCAGGCTTTAGCGCCCGCGAGGTACGGCTCGGGGTGGGGCTTGCCCTTGGAGACTTTGTCGGCCGTGATGAGCTTGTCGGGGAGGGGGACGCCAGCAGCCTCGAGCGCGTCTGGCGCATAGCCCGAAGTTGCTGCACTCTGATCAGCACGGTACTCTCAATGCTGGAGATAGATAGGGCGGGCGTACCACTAGTGACAATAGCCCAGATAGGCCGGGAATGCTTTACGGCCGTGATCTCCGCCAGAAGCTGCTTAACGCCCGGGAGGACGGCGACCCCCTGCCCCTTGCGCGTAGCATCGAGCACCTCATCCTCGAACCTGCGTACTTCGGCCTACACCAACCATCATGTCAGGACAAGCATGAGCGTGTAAGATAGCAGGGCGCACGTTGAGCTCATCGTCGTCCGTGATGTGGCAGTAGAGCCGTAAGCTGTCGACGAGCCGAGCGCCGTGCGTTGCTGTCCGTATCCATCTGTCAGCTGTTGTCCCGGTCTGCAAGGGGGGTGAAGGGGCGCACCATCCGCCACAGTCTTAGCGTCAAACCCGTACTTATTGCTGAAGTTCTTCCATGCCTGAATTGCAGAGTAGACTGGTTAGCAGAGATCCGTCATCGGGGCTGTGACGAGGACGCACCCGGATGACCCCGGGTGTCGAGTCTACCAACGTCTGCGGGTGTCCTCAGCCTCTTCCTCTCCCTATGGCGTACGAGGTACATACACCATCCATGTCGAACAGCAGCGCCTTGGTTCGCACTAAGAGATGTCCAATACGATTCATCAGTGACTGCCAGTTCCTCTCCGTTGGCTCTGCGTACCCTTCACCGGCGTTGTCTGATATCTGATGTCAGCGTCTTTTCCAACCATAATACAAGCGAACGCACTTCCTTATGATCTACAGACATCGGGTGGGCAAATGTACAAGATCAAGAGATGGTCAGAGGGAGACTATGGCAGGTCCGGGTATATGTCGCCGTAGGCGACGTGGACGCGTTTCAGTCGCCCGCAACGATGTCCGACCAGCATACACAGAAGGCGAAACTGCGACATTCGATCGGGGACCATGAAGGTCGTCCTAGTAAGTCTTGCTCTTGCGCAAGCTTGCGTTGAGAGGTGGGGGGCGCCATATGCAACGTCATTCTCTAACTGAATCAACTTGAATATGATATGTTGTACAACGGCGTAACACTGTCTATGTACTTTGGCGGAGTATATACAAACACGGCTGTGGGCATTTTGCGTGGCCGCCATGTCAAATCTCCCATCAGCGAGCTTCCTGTGGTAGGAGTTAGCCTAATTGAATAACGAAATATTTGGTCGAACAACGCACAATTATCCGGGCAAACCTATGGGCATCCTCCTCTTTGCAGCTGCCCAACTCCACACCTCATAAGTGTCCCGCCCCAACACCTTCGCCGAATACCCCCTCCCCCCTCCCCCTCCCACTACGGCTTCATTCAGACTGCCAGAGCGAACTCGCCCATCGATACCGGTTGATGCTCATCGACAATGGAGAGAAGCCCTGCACACCACCATACATTGGTCGTGCGCGTTGACAATGGCTTGCTCTCCCAAACCTCATTCCGGTCTCCTAGTTATGTCGCATGTCCCGTCGAACTGGTCGACTCCGCCCCTCCATGGGTGTATACATACCGGTTGGCTGACAACTCCGGGCTTTCAGCGGCAGGGTCAGTACAACCGTCCATGGAGGTGGGGGGAGAACGATCCGCCATGTTCACTGCCGTCTTCCTTGGCAAGCTGAACATTCTATGTGGGTGTCGCGGGACTTCTTAGCGTCTAGGAGTCGTCCTGAGATCATATTGATGAGTTGCTGCTTGGTATCATCACGTTGTCGATGGGTCGGAATCGAGGTTCGACCAGCGTGCTGCCTGTTCGTACTTCACCGCTCGAATCCGGGACTTCTTGTCATCCTGACTATGCTTGAGGAGTCCTGGGGGAAGGTCAGGACATTATAATTTTGATGTTATGCAAGTGGACGCACGGATGACCTCCTTGACCTTCCCCAGCCCTCTGCTCTGGTCTGTCCTCTCCTCGTTCGGCACCTCTCATCCACCCCTCCGGCTCATATCTCTGCAACGCGTCCGCACGCCGCTTCATTGAGCTATGCTCGGACAGCATATCTTCGTGGCCTTGGAAACCGGTCGATCGTGGTCGTGGAGACACCAGCCATGCCGCACCACCAAACATCGGCGATGCGGATTGACGCCACTGGTCATGCCCCTAATCTCAAGCACCTTCTCCTAGTGTGTCGATTGTCCCATCGAACAGGTCGTGTCTCTGCCCCTTCATGGGAGTATACTTTACCAGGTTGCACCGACAATCCCAGGCTTTCAGCGGTGGGGTCAGTGCAGCCTGCCATAGAGATGGTGGGAGAACGATCCGCCTTGCGCCCCGGCAGGGCGCAAGGCGGATCGTTCTCCCATTCCTTGGCAGAGGCGCACACGTTAGGTTGTTGCTGGGACTTCATTAGCGTCTAGGAGCGGTCTTGAGGTTGAATCGACCCGCGGTCTTGGTATCTTCAACTTCTGGACGTCGTGCGAAGCTGCTTCCTCAACCCTCAACCCTCCATTCTCTTATCTCCTCCTCCTGTCCTTTCTGTGAACCCGGCCGCCCTCATTCCTTCGCTCACGCCTGCCTCCCCTTCAAGTAACGGCCACTCTTCTCCCCCCCTTGCCCCCCCTCCCGGGGGTCCTAGTCCTCAATGTCATCATCCGAGTCGATCACTTCGGCCCGACTATGCCGCCACTGCCATGGGTGAGGTTGTTGTGGGCCGATGGGTAGACGCTCCCATGAAGGCCCTCCATGCGATGCGGCTGCACTGATCCAGGTAGGTGCGCTTTGCTGGGCAGGCCGTTCAGTCTCGATGTCGTCCAGCTGGTGTTCGCTCTCCTCCGGCGGGTAGCTCAGCCGATCAAGCCAATCCCCGCCGTACGGAGGAGCGACTGGCTCAGTCATCGCATGATGCTGTGCTTCCTGCTCCTCCTGCTGACCCGGTGCTTGAACTCCGTTGTCGACATCACCAATCGTGCCTGGCCCAAGCGCGTCCTCCTCATCATCCGAGTCGCCCTCGGCCACTTGTTCCCTGTGGTCTGGCTCCAGGGTTGCACTGCTAGCGGGGGGAGGTGGGACGGGATCCGCGTTGGCAATGTCGGAATGCCGTACCTCCTCGGCTTCAGCCGGAGGGGCCTGAGTGGCAGTGGTGGTCTGCAACGTCGTGGCCTTCTTTGTGGGAGGCTTTCGGGCAGGCTTGCGTCGGCTCGGGGCGGGAGAGGGATCCACCAGCGCTTTGCCCCTCTTTGCACCTGTCGACTTCCGCGGAGAGGCAGGCTGCTTGGTAGCAGCAGCGGGAGTCTTCTTGCCGGTACCCTTTGCCTTTCGTGGAGCCGACTTGGGTGCTGGAGCACTTTGAGACGTGCCCTGGGCTGCTGCGGTCCTTGCAGCTGTCGCCTTTGCTTGTCCCGTTGTCGGCTTAGGCGGCTCAGGATGGGGAGCAGTTTCCTTTGCAGCACGAGTAGCGCTGCGAGTCATGCGCTTGATGATATCGGCCGGCTTAGCAGCAGCGTCCAGACCAGGGACATGCTCCTGGACTTTCGTCGAAGCGCGACCTCCTTTGCCCCTTGTCTTCGGCTCCTCCGGCTCGGGTTCACTCGCCTTTGCGCCCCGTGTAGCACGGCGCGCCGCACGCTCCGTCCTGGCGGCCTCCTTGACAGCGGCCTCCTTAGCTTTTGCCTCCTTGCCCGGAGCTGTGCGCGCGATAGACGTCTTCTTGCCGGCTGATTCCTTGCGGGTTGCCTTAGAAGCTGGCTTCCGCTTCTGGCTCGCCTTTGTTGTAGGTGCGGAAGGACGGGCCGCGGGTTTCTCGACGGTGTCGGATTTGAGTGCGGGAGATGGCGCGGTCTGCGCCTGAATGACTGGTGCGACCTTCCTGGACGGCTTGCCTTTGCCCTTCGAGGCGCCGTTGGCATCTTGGGCTCCTTTGGTGGGACCGGAGGCACCGGTTTGGCCTGGAGCAACTGGATGGGTAGCGGTGGGGACGGTTGATGCTGCAGCTTGTTGCGCGGCGACGCGCGCTTGCAGCCGAGCCGAACGGCGGACTGCGGGCGCGGCGGCTTGTTTGACTTTCTTGTCCTTCACTTTCCGTGCACGGGCGGTGCTTGGCTTCTTTCCGGCTGCAGGGTTGGCCTTGGTCTGCTTTTCCGGTTTGCTGGTGACCGGTGGGGCGCGGTGACTGGTGGACAGCGGCTGAATGGTTTCCTCTGGCGACGCAGGGGCTGGCGTTAGGGGCGATGGCGACTTCGGTGCAGGCGATACATCTTGGTGAGCTGAGGGCGGCGCTTGCGCAACGTGCTGAACGGGTTGCGAAGACCCGGCGCTCTGCGAAGGAGCAGGCGCCTCGTCAAATGAGATTTCGTCGAGGCATTTGAGGGGATAATCTGATATGGATTCGTTGATTTCCCCAACCTGATACGAATGGGGGAATGCCGTTGGAGTGATCTGTTGTGCCGTGGTAGAAATTCCGCTCGTCAAGTCGGGTATGTCAACGTCGTCGTCGTCGTCGTCGTCGTCGACGTCGATGGGGTCATCCGGCTCCATATCAGCCGGAAGAGGCTGATCCATCTCGACGTCATCAACCTCGTCGTGAGCCGTCATGAGATTGTCCATCTCGATGTCGTCGACTTCTGTCTGCATGTTAGATGGTGACGGGGCGGCCAGCGATTGCGGCTCACCGCCATGAGAGGTTGGCATGCTTTCAAGCAAGCGCTCAAGGTTGTTTGCCGAGTTTGTCGACATACTTTGTGATTCGAGTTGAGTAGAAATGTGTGGGGACAGAGAGCACTAGGCGTTTTTCGAAAGAGCCTCAGAAGGATAAGGCCGGAGAGCGGCAAGGTACTTATAAGAAACGGAAGCGCCTCCTCCCACCCTGCCTACGCCGCGAGGCCCACGAACAATGGGAGGAACCACCAATTGAGTTCATGCAGTAATCTGATGCTTGGCGCGGAAGGGCGAACGGGACTTCTATGATTCCCAATTAAGGAACCGTTCTGACTGCACTAGCGCCTCCACGATCAGATCGTGACAGCATCCAGTTCTTACGGCTGGCACCAGTTCGCTTCCACTGAAAGTTGTCCGAGGATGTGTTATCGAGATCCAGCGTGCCGATCGAGCGTGACCCGAATAAGCGCTGCTATCGATCAAAGAAGGAATCCACATTTTCCCCAGAATTTCTTCAAGAAGACTTCTTTGCCGGAAGCTGATTCACTGCCAACCTTGTTCCCGCTTGACAGGAGAAGACATGCCGAAAACCCTATCCACTGCTCCGCGTGGTAAAAGGTTTCGGGGTCTTGTGACCCGAGGCACTGGGTCCTGTCACCCGGATACACAGGGCAGTTCGATGGGCACGCTACTCTACTCTAGCGCGCCCCACAACCGAGCGTGACAGCTCCGAGAGGATGACTAGAGTTTGCCAGCGTGCGTGCTAACAGATAATCACTCCCCCTTGTCGGGAAAGTGGACCAGATTCATACCGCAAGTACAGTGTATTGCACAGTGATACGTTGTAACTGGTTACCAGTTACAACGTATCACTGTTACTGGTTGTAACCCCGGTACAAAACGGTTGGTAAAGGGGTAATAACGGGAACAATACTGATGTGGAAGGATACCACCTTCCAATGGGTAGCGCCGCTCGCCCGCTCCTCAATTGGCTGTGCCTGGTGCACCACAGGGACCAGCTGACCTAGTCCTCTGCGTGATGTCGCCTTCTCGTCGTACTCGAGCACCTAGACCCCAACGCCGCAGCGCATGGATACTGCATTACTTCGGGAGCTGTAAATGGCCGCATTGGGTTGATGGTCCTTGGAATCAGGGAGAGGAGGCGCCCTCGCAGCCACACCCAATACGGAGCGTGATGGTCCGGCACAGCCTTATCAGGGGCGTTGCCCGAAGCGAATTCGGGGCTCGCCATAGGCATTCCATGTCTTCCATGTCGGTCGACATTTCAAGTACGACTCAACCGGGTAATTGGATGGTTACAGCGGCGGTGTATTCTTGACCGCTTCCGAACAGAGGCGCCCGCGCATCTTCATTCGCATCAAACCATCCACACCAAACCAAGAGGGGAAGTGGGGTGGAGGAAGCGGTTGGAGATGGTACATGCTCATGCCATGTCGTCTCGCGTGCTCGTGCATCCTTGCTAGCGTATTTGTGCTTTCCCGAGGATCCTGGTGGCGCCATAAGTCAAGACGGCGTAAAGGGCCTATCCCAATCTAGTATTTTAGTATTACTTCTACAGTAAATCGAGTGAATTGCAATAAACCCTTTTTTTAGGGAAATCTGCAGCTAAATCCTATATTTATAAGCTACAACGGCAGCGAGATATTGGAGGATGGAGACGCCGCCAGTGGTAATGACTCTTCGGCGAGCGGATCGAGTCTCAGGGGCCGATGGTCCCTCTGAACTCAATCCGTGCGAGATGGGCTTGGAGCTCTTGTTGCTGTCACAACCAGCTCTCGTCTTGATTCGGACAGAGCGTAAGCGGATCCTGTGGGTCGCCGGTTTGAGTCACCAGCTCGGCAACTTCCTGTCGCTGCTTGAATCATCCGTTACTCTTCGCGCCAGGAACCTTCCGCATTTGATCAGGTTCGGAGAACATCCAATTGACTCACGAACAGAGTCATGCCTTTGTAGACTCACCTCCGCAGCAGGTCGACATCCGATTCCGGTCATCCAACGAACCTTCTCCCCCTCGTTATGAGCGTGCCTGTGCATGCGTACCCCAGCAGAAGGTTCCCCGATCGGCCGGATCGCTCTTTTCGCAGATGAAGCTTATGCGGACGATCGCGCGTTTCACAAGCTCGCGAACAAAGTTCTGCCACGTCGCTGTAATCCATGCCGTTGTAGGTTCGTTCGCTCTTCCCCGCCGCGAACGCGTGGACCGTGGCAGTTCGCGAGTAACTCCGGCCGAGGCGGTACTTGATGCCTTTCGGCGAAACTCTGTGAATGGATTTGGGACGGCCTTGGCAGCGGATTGATGGAGCGGACGTGCATCGCAGTTGGCGGACGGCGCGAGGATGATGTGCTTAGTGGGCAATACTGTAATCACCATTACCATCCTCAAAACGCTTGCACCCCGTTTCCGCGAACTGTTCGCTCCCCGTCGTTCGAACTCGAAGAGACGGATGTTCTTCGTGTTCATAGTGCGCAGTCTCGTACCAGTCGCGCCCTTAGAGGGCATTCATCGTCCGCTGGCGCTGGCGCTGGCGCTGGTCCGCAAGTGGGTCGCCGTTCGCGCGCTCAAGACGACGTCGACGCAGTTACGGTATGCGGCGGCATGGGAAACGGAATTCGGCGAGCGGCCTCTACCTCTTCTAAAGGAGGTTGACAATGCGTGATATTATTAGGGTGCTTGCGACCGAGCTGCAGTACACGAATTAGCAATGATTTAGAGGTGCAGATGAGCCGAACGCACCAGAGATGCCATCCTACCGTGACAATCAGCCTCTCTCCTTCCTTGACAAGATCCCGCCCCGTAAATCGCTCTCCAAAACGCCCACCTCCCTACAACAGCTCCGAGTCTCCATCTTCAACACGCCGTGAGAAGGTTTCAGCAACAGACTGAGCACTTCAGCATAGCCGCGAGGAGTACGTCACGGCCTGGCGAGTCGTTTGCCGACCCAGCTCGTTGGGATGCATGAAAGCGGAGTGCTGTGTTGCTACTTGACTTGCATGCCGGTGCGAGGGACAACTGCGAGTCGTCACGCTAGTCACGGCAAAATCGAGGTGGGTTCGTTCAGTTTCTCAGCGAGGTCGAGTTGTGGCACCTTCAGGGCAGCATCTATCAGCCTGCTAGGGAATTGACCCTGGGACGGGCTAGGTATGACAATCGAGACAGTGACAGTGGACATGCCGCTTCTTTCGAGCGTTCAAAGTATAGCGTCTCTTGCACATACTCAGAATGGGTGAGGAGGCAGGGCGCGTTGAAGGTGCGAGGCACAGCGGACAGGCGGTAGAGGGGTGGACGCTCTGGTGCAGGGTTGAGGTCCGCACGGGCTGGCAGCGGAGACGCCGGGTCGAGTGTTTCGGTTACTTTGGACATGATAGCCAACATTTGGAACACAGACTCGTTCAGAACTGTCTCAATGCCGATCACTGCAATGGTGTCTAGGCATTGGAAATTCCACACAAGGAAGCGACAATATGGCTCGAACATTATCGGACTTGGACGCGCAAGTGTTCCGGCTGTTGTTCATATCCTCAACTCACACACGGGCGGTCTTTATTGCAGAAAGAATTGCATTGCTACTATGTTACAATTGCGAATCCCTTATCCTACCACAGTCCCTTGCATTGCGTTGCATAGCTGTCATGTATTGTGTTGTTGTCGTTCACTCCACGTTGATCTTGACGCTCTGGCTGTCCTCCAAGAAAGGCACAACCAGCGTGAGGACACCGTCCTCCAGGCGGGCAACGACCCTGCTGCCGTCAACTGGGCGAGGCAGGGTGAAGCTCTGCGAGAACGTAGTCGAGAAGGTCTGTTCCTCCGCTTTGGCTACTTCGCCCGCCGACTTCTGGGCGACTTCGGTGCTTGTCGATTCGGGAGCCTTCTCTGCGGGCTTCTCAGTCGAAGAGGACTCGGCAGCGGCGGTCTGGCCAGCAGCGGGTTGTTGTGTGCCCTGGCTCTGCTGACCAGCACCTTCAGGCTGGAACCGCTTGTACGCCTTGCCCTCGATGCGGATCGTCTTGCCTCCTTCACCAATCGTGACGTCCAAGTCCTCCTTCTTCACACCCGGCAGCTCCGCCTCAAGCAAGTAACCGTTAGCGACTTCCCTTAGCTCCGTCTTGGGTGTGCGAACTGAGAAGTCGCTAGTGAGACCGTCGAAGATGTCGCTGAAGGCATTCAACAGCTGAGCCTGCTGTTGTGCCAGCTGGCGATAGGCAGCTTGCCGGCGCGCGAGCGAGCGAGAGGAGACGGGGGCGAAGATCGGGTCGTCGAACAGGCTGATCAGAGACATTGCGCTTTGTTGTTGAGGTTGTTGTGTGGGTATTGAGCGCTTAGAGTGGGTAGTCGTGTGAGTCGTGTGCTTGTTGTGTTGTTTGTCTGTGTGTCTGCTGGTCCACTAAGTGCACGACAGGTGGTGGTTATATACCCTTCCAACCCGCCCAGACTAGCGACCAGGACAGGCAGTCTATCCGCCTCGAAGGCACAGCCGATTACGCATTACCCAGACTAGAAAGAGCGTCACGAGACTAGAAAGCACGCGCGGTACAAGCCGAGAGAGTGCGAGAAAGCCATTAATGAGCGAGAGACGCGGAAAGGTGCGGAGAAGGACAAGGGAACGCTAAGCGCCCAACACAGCCAATAGGCGCCGGAAGGTCCTGGAACGTTCTGGCACGTGATTATGGCGGGGGCGGGAATCACGTTCCTCTCTGCCCCGCATTGCGGAATGAACGATCTCGAACAGAATGACAGGCGTTCTGGAACGTCAATATGAGTGGTCCATTCCGGACGTTCCTTTATCTGGAATTTACGAGACACAGGGAACGTGATGCGGGGGAGGATGATGACAGCTCTGCTTGCCACTTCAGGCAACAGAGGCACCATGCCGTACATTGCCGCTGTTGCAAGTCTCGCACTGACTCCACACCAAATTGCACAATTTTGACACGCCAGCCAGCAGTCGCGATCGCACGATATCACACGCAGTTGTAGAGAGCAGAACCAATCGGCAGCCAACAGGCCGCTATTAGATTCGAAATTCAGACCAGAAAGTAAAAACGGAAAACAACACAGACAGACACAGAACACGAAGCACATCGACACGACACGACACGACACGACAGTCCCAACAAACCACATGCACCCGAAAGCGGACAGGGACACAGATACAAAAGATGCTACAGGAAAAAGGAAATTGAAACGAGATATTCAGAGAGACAAAGGAGAAGCCAGCCCGTGCGCAGAGGGCGGTGAGCTGGATTATACACTGCGATCGCACGATGTACGATCAATGACTGGAAACGAGATCCAGGATACTGCTCCGAAGAGCTTTTGCGAAGGGATATACCCTCGATAGAGATCGACAGTTTCGTCGCCCTTGCCGTCTCCAGTAATCAGTTCGTCCCCGTGCCAGCAAGCTCACCGCCTTGCCGGCTCTAAATGCAGCAGTTCGTCCCCGTTAGAGCATCATCATCTCGGCGTTGACGTCGATCGGACCGGCATCATCCTCATCGTCCGAGTCGACCATCTGGACCTCAATGGTCGGAACTGAGGCAGACGCAGGAATCTGAGTCTCATGCACGTAGTCCGGATCGTCGTCCGAATCAACAAGGTCGCCCTGCGGCGCAGGTTCCGCATCCTGATCATCGTTCTCTGAGGATTGCATGTCCTCCTCAGGCGGCGCTTGAAGGTCCTGGGGAGGAACGGAACCGCTCAGGCGTCGAACGAGCTCGCGCTCTTCATGCTCCCGAACAATGCTGTCCAGAATTGCCTGTCCCTCAGCCTCGAGCTCAGCCAGTGTCTGCGGAACAGCGACCTCATCCTCGTCCATATCCTGATCCTGGCCCTGGTCGAGCACGCTTTCAACATCAGGGCCGTCGACGTCCTCGTCCTCACCTTCCTGGACCGCAGCCTCGAGCTCGACAGTCGCGCTCCTCTCCCTCACATCCTGAGATCCGGCACGCACGACAGGGGTGCTATCGTCGGCGTTCTCGTCGGCGTTGAACTCCTCGGTGATCTCGAGCTGCTCTTGGATCACCTCTATCGACTCTGATTCTTCCTCGAGAACCTCGACGTCCGGAGCGTCGTCGACTTCCATCGCGTCTCCCGCAGGCTGAGGCTGAGGCATGGCAATTTCCTCTTCGACTTCGATCCCGACTTGGACGGCTATCGTCTCAGCTGCACCGGCGTCAGCTGGGGCGGCCTCTGCATCCTCATCGTCGGAGTCGTCATCGTCCAGGAAGACCTGCCTTCCGTCAGGTGCCAGCAGTCCCTTGCCAGAAGGATGCGGGACGTAGCCCTCAAGGGGATCAGCGGTCTCGGTCGTCTTTCCGGGCCTGGCGGCCTGCTTCGCAGGCGAACTCTTCGACGCAGAAGCAGCTTTGGAAGTCGAAGCGGCCTTCTTCGCCTTAGGCTTCTTCTCTTCAGCTGGCTGAGCAGCCTTTTTGGCCGTAGGCTTCCGACTCCGCTTGGGAGGGCTCGGCGGAGGCGGCGGAACTACTGCGGCCTTGCCCCTCGTTGCACGAGTCGTCTTGCGAGGCGAAGCAGGCTTCTTCGCAGCGGCAGCCTTCTTAGCAGGCGCTTTCGCCTTGGCCGGGGCACGCTTAGGAGCAGCGAGCTTAGACTTCTCCTCAGCAGGAGCAGGAGCAGCTTTCTTGCCCCTTCCCCTCGTTGCCTTTGGCGCCTCCGGTTCGGGTTCAGACTCCTTGGCCGTACGCGACGAACCGCGCGTCGCTCGCTTCCCAGCAGGAGCCTCAGCGGGCTCCGCAGCCTGCTTCGATGCAGCAGCACCGCGACCGCGAGTGGCACGGGTCGTCTTGACAGCTTCCTTGGCCATCTGCTCCTCGACCGCCTCTTTCGCTTTCGCCTGTTTGGTAGCACGACCACTGGAGGGCTTCTTCTCCACCGCCGAGACGCCCTTTCCCTTCCCCGTGCCGGCAGCTTTCGAAGCGGGAGCAGCCTTCGAGGCACCCTTGGACGCAGCCTTCGAAGGTCCAGCGTCCTTACTCGCAGGAGCAGAAGACTGAGCCCGCAGTTGACTAGGCCGGTTGGGAGGATGATCAATCTCGATCACGAGCTCGAACTTGGCTTTGGACGGCTTCGCTGCGGCGGCCTTGCCTTTGCCTTTGTCTTTCGCCTTGGAGGCGGGGACGGGGACGTCGGCGTCGTCGACTTCGTCTGCAGGGGCAGCAGCGCGAGTGCGGCGTTTTGTAGGCTCAGGTTCTGGGGCGGCAGAGGCGGTAGCGCGGGTAGAACGGGTTGCGCGGCCTGTATTTTCTTGTGCAGGAGCAGGAGCAGCCTGTCGACCACGAGTAGTCCGAGTGGCACGTGTTCCAGGCTCTTCGACAGACTCAGGAGCAGCAGCCTTCCTCCCTCGAGTCGCACGAGCAGGAAGCTCAACGACAACCTCAGGCTGCGCGCGCGCTCCGCGGCGTGTCGTCCTTGGTGCCGGCTCAGGAGCAGCAGCAGCAGCAGAACGACCACGTCCACGGGTCTTCGGAGCAGGCTCTTCTTCTTCTTCTTCTTCTTCTTCTTCGTCCTCCTCCTGCCCTTCGTCATCGTCATCAGCAGCAGCGCGGGAAGCAGCACCGCTCCTCGTCCTCTGACGCGCTGCAGCGGGCTTCTTCTCCGCTGCTTTGGAGCGGGTCGCTCGGCCCTTCGACTTGGGCTCGGGCTCGGGCTCGTCGTCCTCCTCATCGTCCTTCGCAGCAGCGCGGCCCCGGGTAGCTCTCGTCGCCCTAGAAGCCTTCGTCGCCGGCACCTCCTTCCCCTTCGCCTGCGCACCACGCGTAGCCCTCGTACCGCGCTTCGCCTGCTCAGGCTCTTCCTCCTCCTCTTCATCGTCATCATCATCGTCATCGTCAGCCTCGTCCTCATCCTCATCCACATCCATCTCCTCAGCCGCAATAGCCTCCCTATACCTGCCCGACATCCTCCCCTTCCGTGCCGACCTCCTCACCGGCTCCTGCTCTCCCCTCCCCGCATCACTTTCCTCGTCGGAGGAAGAAGCGTCGCGCGCGTCTTTTTCGGGCGCGTAGTCCGAGTCGGCTCCTTTATCCACTTCGGCCTGAGCGAGCAACTCGTCGTCCGTTTCGCCTTCGGCGTCTTCGTCCTCTTCCCCTTCTTCGTCCTCTTCCTCCTGGATGACGTTCTTCGCGGGGGCTTTGCCCTTCCCACTCCCGGCTGGGCGGCCCCGCTTGGGCTTCTCGACAGCCTCGCGCTCTTTCTGCAGCGCCTTGGCAGGACGGCCACGTTTTCCCTTCACAGCCGGAGCGGCACGAGCGGGCGTACGAGCGGGAGTGCGCGTGGGGGTGGGGGTGCGGAGGTCGATCATGTCGATCTCGTCCGCGCTTTCTTCATCGTCGGGCAGTTGCACATCCGGGTCCGATTCAGGCGAGGTGAGCTCCTCATCCACCGCTTTAGCTTTGCCTTTGCCTTTCCCCTTTGCCTTGCCGCTGACAGCAGCGGACTTGGGCGGCCTTCCCCTCCTTTTGGGAGCGGGGGCGGGCTCCATCTCTTCGTCTTCGTCCTCCTCTTCTTCTGCGCGGGTACGACGCGCACGCTTCCTCGCCGGAGGGTGCACTTCGGGCGAACGGGAGCGGACGGGCGTGTTCGCGCCGGACGAAGAGGGCGAGATGGGGATCTTACCCGTCGGCGCGCGCGGCTGGGATTCCTTTTCCCACACCGTTAGTGTATGCACGCAAGAGAGAGACGAAAAGAGAAATGAAAAAGGACGTACCTCGCCTTCCCTCCTAAACACCGTTCCTCCTCTCGCAGCTCCTCTTCCTCCACGCGCAGCAGCACCACGTCCACGTCCGCGTCCGCGTCCGCGGCCTCTACCTCTCGTGGCAGCGGGTGGGTGGGAGAGCATGATAACGTCGTCGTCGTCTTCGTCCTCCTCATCGAGCAGTTGTTTGCTCCTTCTCGTAGAGGTAGTAGGCAGAGGCTCAATATCGGCATCACTCTCCACATCCGATCTCTCCGACGCTAACCTCTTGCCCTTTCCCTTTCCCTTACCATTTCCTTTTCCGGGTGCTGCGGCGACGTACCCATTTTGAACAGGAAGAGGGTCGTACGTCAATGCTGTCGCTGTGCCCGTAGCGGTGAGGATGGCAGCCGAGATGGAGTTTGTGAGGGCGGCGTCGGGCGCTACGGTGACGTGGGCCGTAGCGGCGGCGGCGGCGAGGATGCTGGCCGCTGTCTGCGGGACGGGGACCTCTGCCGCTTGGCTTCCATTCGCCTGGCTGGCGGGAGCAGCAGCAGCAGGTGCAGGTGGCGGAGGTGGGTTCGGATCGGTAGCCTTCAAGAACGCCTCAATATACTCCGGCGTCACTTCCTCGGGCCTCGTAACGAGGAACTTGGCGTCCTTCCTCCCCGCCCAGCGTTTCCGCTGTTCGGCCTTAGACAGGCCGAGCTCGCCGCCGTCGTCGGCGTTGTAGAACTCGAAAGAGGCGAGTACGTCGGGCGGGATGACTTGTTTGGTCGTTGCGCGGGGAGGTGGGGTGAGGAGACGGTGGGTGGGGGAACGGGACCGGGAGTGGCCGTTGGGGACTGTGGAGGTGGGCGCGGAGGCGGAGGGGGCGGCGACGACGGCCGGGGTAGGGGTGTGAGTGGGAGCGGGGGAAGGACGGGCGGAGAAGGTGGAGAACATTTTGTTTGGGTGGTGGTGGTGGTAGTGGTGAGGTGTTGTGGTATCGGATATCGATGGTTTGGGTTGTCGGGTTCCGTGGCGAAGACGTTAGACGCCTTCTTTTGTCGGTCGGTAGACGTTGAGTCGAGTCACCTCTTCGTCGTCGTCAACAGTCGCGAACACTCTCCAGCTAACAGCAAGAGAGAAGTGCAGAAAAGTCGGTCCGTACACGCTGAACAAGTTCAAGGGTGGACGTTCGCTCTTAACCTCTCCCTCCCTCTGTCCGTCCGAGCGCGCGGGCTTTTGTACCTCCGCAGATCGGGGGGTGCACGGACTGGGGGCGGTACACGAACAGAATTTGCGCGCGCGGTTGCTCAGGGCCGGTACGCGCTTTTTGGTATTGATAGAGTGGGAAGACGAGGATGGTTTGTGGGGAGTGATCAGTCTCGTCCGCACAGTTTAGGAACGAGGGAGGAAGCGAAGGGGCAGAGAGGGCCAAGTTGGGGGAAGGTTGGACGCGCTTTGTTAGCGGAGGCAGAAAACCGGGTGCTGTTGCGAGGGAAGCTGGAGAAGCCAGGGGGCGGAAATGTTGATGTCTTTGATCGTCCTTCTCAAACTCAATTCAGCGTTGTCCGCTTCCCTTCCAAGGGAAAGGTCCGACTTCGGGCGGAGTTAGAGGGCCGGGAAGAGGTTGGAAGATGAGCGACACACGCAGGGCGGAGATCGGCGCTGGGTGTCCGAGTCGAGTCGGATTCGGACAAAGGGGGAGGTCGACGACTCACAGTGCGAGAGTCGAGAGAGCCTGTCTCGGATAACGATGCGAGTCAGAGACTGATTGACTCGGGATGCTTGGGCAGAGCCTACAGCCCGCTAAGGCAGAACTCTACACTAGGTTATGCAGAGTTATCACGCTCAACAAAGTGCGGTTTCAAGCTCCATCGATAACGATCTCTATGCCAAAGCCAAATGAGTACTTACCAGTTCTTCGTATTCCATTTGTGCGTGCGTACACGTTGCGCGGCATTTGCCGGGCAACTCCGGGGAGTTCCCAGTTCCTCGTCCCATGACTCTGTGACCGAAATGACTCACATCATCAGCCACGTAACCATCCCCCCCACTGGCGTGAGTCCACACCATCACCGCGATCTCCAATTCCCAACTCCCCCTCCGACGCCCAAGTCGTCGTCCATCAACCTGCGCACGTCGGTGTACGGAGCAAAGAGCAAAGACGCTCCAAGTTAAGACCTCCAAGTGGAAGACGGACGGCGAAAAAAGTAAGAAATATAGATTTCACTAGCAGTACAGCCCAGTTCCACTTCCTGGTATACACGTCCTCATCTTCCCTCCCGCCTCTGTCTCTTTCGGTGTCTCTGTGCCCCTGACGCCCTCTCCGCGGTCTTCCCCTCAACACCCTGTCCTTCTCCACAAAGATCCTCTACAGTACCAGACAGTACAGTACGAAAACGCGTACTACGCGCCCTCCAGCCCTGGCCGTAGCGTCAGCCACGGTCAGCGCCAGAGCAGACGCAAGCAAACACAAAAGCACAACCCAGCACACACGTCACAGAAGAACAGAACCACACAGAACGAAGATAAAGAGGTAAAGACGTAGTTTCAGCTAAGACTCACCACTCTCGTTAGTCCACTCAATCTGCCTCCTAATATCCTCCTCACTAACAGTCGGCCTCACCGCCGCAACAGCCCTCACAAAATCGTTCACGCCCAACACAGGCTCCAACAGCTCTTCCCCGGAAATATCAGTCCAGGACTTCTCGACCGCCTCTGGGTCTCCTGGAGAACAGGGCGTCCATTTGGTTATTGTCTCGGGTGGAGGGGAGGGGTTCGGGATGGGGACGGGCTTGAAGTGCGTTGCGCTGAGGACTTTGCGGACGGGCTCCATTAGGGCGTCTCGGACTACTATGGCTATGTCTGAGCCGGAGTATCTGTGCGCAGGCGGGCGGGCGGAGGTCAGCATCAACTTCCTCATGTATGCGGGCGAAAGAGAAGAAAAGAAGCAGGAAAGGCGAAGAGAGGGGAATAGAAGGCACAGAAGGCGAAAGAAGGAAGCAGCACGGACACGCACCCATTGGTCATATCCGCCAACGTCCTATAATCCTCCTTCCTGAGCGCATTCGGCGTGCTCCCAATATTCAGCTCAAACATCCTCCTCCTCGCCTCCGGCCCCGGCAGCGGGATATATATCCGTCTCTCGAACCGTCTCTTGATAGCCGGGTCCAGCATCCAGGGGATGTTAGTGGCGCCGAGGACGAGGACCCCGCCGCCATCGTTCCCTACTCCGTCCATTTGGACCAGGAACTCGGTTTTTATGCGGCGGGAGGCTTCGGATTCGCCTTCGCCACGCGTGCCGCAGAGCGAGTCGACTTCGTCGATGAAGATGATCGAGGGCTTCGCTTCGCGGGCCATAGTGAACAGCTGCTTGACCAATCTGCGCACGCACGGATGATTGAGCACACTCCCATTTAGGAGAATGCAGAGTACGCACCGCTCCGACTCGCCCATCCACTTACTCACCAAATCCGAACTGCTCACGCTAAAAAACGTGCTCTTCGCCTCCGTCGCGACCGCCTTCGCAAGATAACTCTTCCCCGTCCCCGGCGGGCCATAGAGCAAAATGCCCCTCCAAGGGGTCCGTTTGCCCGTGAAGAGGTGAGGGAACTTGATGGGGAGAATGACGGCTTCTTTTAGCGCTTCCTTGGCGCCTTCGAGCCCGGCCACGTCGTCCCATCGTACGTTGGGCGTTTCGGTCAGGATGGCGGATGTGAGGCCTGCGCGGAGTTTTTTGGTCTCGGGGTCGTCGTCATCTTCCCTACAATACACCAGTCAACAAAGTCAACAATCTGCCCTTGTGCATCGCACCCCTGCCCCGAGCAACCCCCGGCCTAGCCGGAGAACTAGGAGAGCTCTGCCCACACCCGGAGATGGAGAGAGCCCGAAGATGAAGAGTGAGACGCACTTATTCTTCCCCACCCCACCCCCACCACCCGACGCCTTCCCATCCGCGCCCATCGCGGACCGCTGTCGTTTCTCCTGGGCTTGGGCGAGGTGCTCTTTCAGACGCTCGGCGCGGTCGAGGTAGGATGTGAGCTTGGCTTTGATGAGTTCTTTGAGCTTTTCGTTTTTCTCATCTGTCTTGCGCGTTAGTACCAGTCTCAATCGTGTATGACCAATGCTCTGGTCCAAGATGGCGTCGAACTGTGTGATAAGGGCTAGAAGGGGGATGGGAGTGGAGGGAATACAAGGACTGAAGGCGAGGGGCGGGGAAGTAGCAAGGCAAGGAGAGAGGGACGCACACTTCAAAGCCATCATAAAGTAGTCCAGCGCATTCTGGTACAGCTTATACGCCTCGGCATAGTTCTGCGCCACGTCCTCGTCGATCGCCTTCTGGACGAGGTCGATCGCTTTCTGCAGAACGGTGTTATTGTCAGTCATGTGCCGCAAGTTGTCGTCGTCGGAGACTAGCAGTGAAAGGATAGGAGAGGCAGATGACAGGCGAGGAGGCAGCAAGTAGGAAGTCAAGGACGAGGACGAGGGACGTACGTCAAGAAAGTTACTGTTGGCGCCCATCTCTGCTCTCTCGGCTCAGACAGCGCAAGCTTATGCAATCCCTCACTCCTATCTCGCAAGTCCACTCTAGTCCCAATAGTCTAATGCTCCGTCGATGAGTCGCTCGTCGCTCGTCGCGTGAACGCGCGTTCACACCCCTTCCCGGAAAAGGTAGGCTGCGCTTGACGGAGTAAGGACGGATATGCTGAGTCTTGCTGCTGCTGCGACCAACCGTCGTTCGCTGACGATGCCAACGGGGAACGCTCGAGCGGAAGCACACCGGGGGCGCTGCTCGCATAACGCCGGTCGGAGCCGATGTATCTCTCACGTGACTGGGTTCTTGAGTGGGCCGTGCGCCCTTTTCGGGGACCCTATCAAAAAATAGCACATCTGCATAAATTCGCACACGACCACTGCGCTCTCCCTCGTAGCCCATTTGTGCAGTGCATATACCCAGCTTGTCGAGCCTTTCTCTTCTGCGCAGACGAGATTGGTCGATGTGCGAGGGTGATGCGCCCCGGCCTATCCGGGATACTCACACACCCAACCATCACAGTCCATAGCACACCTCGTACGTCCCCCCTCCTTCCCTCTCCTTCTCCCTCTCCTTCCCTCTCTCCGGCTCTCTCCGCCTCAACAAGCTAACCCCCTCTGCCAGACTCATGCACCCCCGTTCTGAGGAGAGCGTTCCACCTCACTCGCCCCGCGAAGGATGAACGACCGCCAAAGGCGCTCTATACCGGTCCGGCCATTGCTGGGATCGGGAAGGCCGTTGCTCGGAGGCCGGAGCCGGTGAGGGAATTTAAGGGACTTCCGAGGTCGGGGAGGGAGTTGGTCGTACGTCCTCTTCCCCCGGGCCCGCCCTCCTTGCTCTGCAGGGTATGGTATGTTGATGGCACGGTGCTGATCTGGCGGAACAGATCAAATCCCGCACCTATCTCGGCAACCCCGAGCACCTCCTCTTCCTCCCCACGTTCCGCGGCCCCCCGCCCGTCCTCACCCCCGCCTACCCAGTCCTCCTCCGTCCTCGTCTCCCAAACCCCACCAACGCGGGCGATCTCCCACCATGGACCGCCAACGCCCCCTTTTACAGCTGTGACCTCTTCACGATCCGCGCCTATCCGAGGGAGATGTTGGTACAGGAGAAGAGGGAGATGGAGCGGCTTGGGTATGGGGTGAGGTGGGGCGAGCCGGGGGAGAGGAGGCCCTGGGGGTTGGAGGGAGGGGGGAAGATGAAGATGCGGTGGAAGGAGTGGAAGGAGCAGAGGAGACGGATCAAGGAGGTTGAGAGGCTGGAGGCGGCTCGTTTGGCTCTTGGCCAGTCCGAACCGGTGGAGGACGACTCGCTCTCTGTGGGAAAAGACCTGGATGGAGAGCTGGAGCTGGATGAGCTGGCGGAAGGGCTGGACGATGGGTTCGAGGATGAGTGGGACACGGACCAAATCCCACCTCAGTCCCTCGTTCGCGCATTCTCGCGCGCCACGGCTCCTCTCACTTCCCGCTCCTCTTACCCCTACTCCCCATCCCCCCCTGCCTCATCCTCACCCTCACCCGCCTCAGCCCCATCCTCAGACTCAGCATCCCCATCCCCCACCCCATCCCCAACCCCGTCCTCCCGCTCGCCCATCTCGCCCATCTCGCCAGCGACAGCAGCCCCCCCATCCTACTTCGCCCACACCCTCCAAACCCGCTCCCTCCTCTCCCTCCGCATCATCCTCTCCAAAAAGAAAATCAACAAATCCGGTGTTATACGGCAAAAAGTGGCTAAGAAGTTGAGGGCGGGGGTGAAGATGATTGTGGAGAGGGGGCTGGATTTTGATCCGCTTGGGAGGGTTGTTTGGCGGGGTGGGGGGGAGGAGGGCGGGGTTGGGGGGTGGGTCTTGTTGGGTGGGTAGTTTCCTCCGTCTTCCTTGTTCAGATTTTGTTTCTTCTGCCTTTTCGTCGTCGTCTTTCTCCAATGCTTCTTCCCGCCTCGCCTCGCTCTAGCTCTTCCTTCCTTCCTCTTGCTCCTGCTCTTGCTCTCTGCCACTCCCGCCTCCACGTCCCTGCCCTTCCTCCAGACAGCCCGTTCACCCAGAACTAACGCTCCCCCTCCCGCCCAGACTGGTACTACATAATAAACGCCCAACTCCCAACCTACCGCCACCCCTGGCCCTCCCTCATCTCCCACCTCCGACACGGCCTCAAAGCCGTCAAGTCCAAAGCCGACCGGCTGAGTATGGAATACGAAGCGTCCGATCACCTGCTGGAGGAGGTGGGGGAGCTGAGGGGGTTCGAGAGGGAGAGGAGGGCCGAGTGGGGGGAGATGAGGGAGTGGATGGGGGAGTTGGGGGGGAGGCAGGTTGGGGGGGCGCGCTGACTTGACCTCTCGCCTCGGGGCGGTCCCCGCATCTCCTGGCTTCTCTCTCCCCGGGCATCTCCCTCCACCGGCTTCGTACTGCCTTGGCGGTGAGTTCACAAATCGTGAGTGTCCTGATCTTGTTGGAGTGGTTTTCGTGATGAGTGTCGAGTATTCGACCACAATGGCACCTCTTAGCCGAGGGCGGACCGCTGTGACCTTAGGGCTCATGTCCGTTCCTATGACTTAGTTGACATGCTGATCTTTCTCCTTCCGCCTCCTCTCCGCTCTCCCGGAATTCATACTAATTTCGTCCTCAGATCGTGCTCCTGCGAATGTGCGGCGCTTTCTCCGACTTCGGGGCTTGCGAGTTCATCGTTGCATTTTCCGCCTGTTGGGGGAAATCACTGTATCACTAGTCACTCCTCTATCAATCTAATACAGTACATCAAGTACAGTCACCACCATCAGTAGCTCCCGATCACGTCGCTCAGCTGCGTAGTAGGAACAGCATACGGCTTCCCCTCCAAGCGCGTCATCGTCTTCTGCTCATAAGCGTACGCATACCCCACCAGCTTGTACTCGCTATACGCCGTCCCCAACCACGCCAGTCCAAACGGCACCCCCGGAGCCGGATAAACAGTCACCGGTCCCGCCGATTGAATGGTAACATTCTGCGGGTAAAAGCCCAGGGGAACTGTTATAATTGGATACCCCGCGATGGCTGCTGGCACGGTGGTGTACCCCGGGCTGGGCATGATGAGTGCGTCGAGGTTGTATGCTTTGAGAGCGGCGTCGATCCCGTTTGTTCGGCCGAGGGAGTAGTCGGAGTAGAGTGCGGTGTAGTAGGACGAGTTGAACCCTGTTGTCGCTTCTGCGGCGATGAAGATGCTTTGGTCGGAGTAGTTGGTCGGGAGCTCGAGTTCCCTACACGTGGATTAGCCGGACACAGGCGGAGAGACGGGGCAGAGAAGAGAGAGGGGAAGCGGGGAAGGGAGGACGCACGGGTGGGCAGAGTTGAAGGCTATTATGTCTGCTAGGGTGCGGACGCCGGTGGGAACTTCGACAAGGTTGGCGAGGTAGCGATTAAGGTCGATCTGCCATCCTGGGTTCAGCCTTGCACCAGGCGGGAAGGACAGCAGCATACCTTGAAGTCGGTATCAAGCACGATAGTCTCATTGTTGCTCATCGTTATCTCGACCGCATCGGGCAAATCAGCAGGGTCGACGATCGTAGCTCCCAAGCTCTTGATAATCTCGATAGCCTGGTTGAACACCACGTTCACGTAGGGATCGTTACCCGTGTAGTTGTCCTGGTCGAAGACGATCCTTGGTACCCCGATACGAGCGCCTTGGAGCGCGTTCGGGTTGAGGGCGGTGGTGTAGTCGGGTACGAGGGGGGGAGCGGCGAGGGTATAGTTGTCTCGTACGTCGCGGCCCGCGATGACTGTCAACAAGGCAGCGGAGTCCGCGACCCAACGACACATCGGGCCGACTGTGTCTTGATGCTCGGAGATTGGGATCACTGGTAAATACAGTTGTCTTTACGATCACTACCGACAAAGGAGAGACTGACCTCCAGACCGACTGACCAAGCCAACGGTAGGTTTGATCCCCACAAGGTTATTCTGGTTACTTGGACATACGATGCTACCGTCTGTCTCGCTGCCTAAAGCGCCCGCAGCAAGACCGATCGCGCTGGACACTCCAGATCCGGAGGATGACCCACAGGGATCGGCGTTCGGATAGTACGGGTTGGTGCATTGACCGCCCCGACCGGACCAGCCGGAAGCGAGATTACCGCGGAAGTGCGCCCATTCGGACTACGGAGAAGGGTGAGCACAGGCTAAGTATGGCCGCAACATCCCATGTCACATACTAGATTCGCCTTGCCGAGAATGATAGCACCGGCTCGACGCAGCTTCTCAGCCACGGTCGAGTCACCCGGAACAATGGACCCAAGCAGCGCGTAGCTGCCGGCCGTTGTGTTCATTCCCTCAATAGCCATGGTCGCAATGTTGTCCTTTACGATGATAGGGATCCCATGCAACGGTCCGCGTTTGCCATACACCTGCCGTTCAAAGTCCAGTTCGGCAGCCTGGGCGAGCGCAGAAGGGTTCGTCTCGATCACCGCCCGAAGGGTCGGGCCTTGCAGGTTGACCTCCTCAATTCGTGCTAGGTATGCTTTGACCAGATCAACACTCGTGAAGTCGCCGTAGTCAAGCCCGTTCTGTAGCTCCACGAAGCTGGCTTGCATGAGATCTGGAAGAGGCCATGCCGAAGCCAGCCCGAGGCAGACGACGAGGAAAGCAAGAAAGGCAACCATAGCAAACCAGTGAGCGCGTACGGCCGGTCGCGTTGAGGTCAACAGTCATTATATCTGTAAGCACATATTCCAGCAAGATGCAGCACGGCATAATTGGAAGGCCGATAACTCGTTATGGACGCCATCGAGCTCGTGGGATACAGGAAGGAAGCGCGCGAAAGAAGCCTCGTCGAGCGGAACAACGCAGAATTCGGTGCCAGCACGAGTATCGTCAAGACAGGGATCAGGACGGATGGCTTATCTGGCGCCAATGGGAATGTCTGGAGTAAGTATTCTGCTATCCGGTTTCATTAGATCGACCGATATCGGATCTCTGCTCACACGGGTATAGTGACCTCTAGGAACATACCGCGCCCCGAACCCTCCCTCTCTAGCCCAGGCAGCAGGCAGACAGAAGCAGGCGCATCGGCGATGTCGTCCGCCTCACTACGCCTTGCAGCGCGCGTCGTATTCTCGAGCTCACAGACGTAGCAAAGTCGGAGATCTGAGTCTTTGGAAGAGCATACGGCTTCTTCCAAAGCCTCGTCTTTGTCTTCTGCTCGAATGCGTATGCGTAGCCCATAAGGGTATACTCGCTGTATGCCGTACCCAAGAAGCTAAGCCCGAAGGGTACGTTTGGTGCTGGGTAGACGGTCGTAGGTCCGGAGGGCTTGATCGTCACGTCATCTGGATAGAAGCCGAGCGGGACGGTGATGATGGGATAGCCGGCTATTGCTGCTGGTTGAGTGGTCCTCCCTGAATGACATTAGCTTTCGTCTCTGCGAGAAACGCAGTACACGCACCAACGCTTGGAAGAACGAGCGCATCTAGATTGTACGTCTTCAAGGCATAGTCAATCCCGTCTTCCCTGCCCATGCGATAGTCGTTCTGCAGAAGTTCGTAATACGTCGAATTGAACCCCGTAGTCGCCTGCGCCTCAATAAGCGCATCCTGATTCGTATAATTCGTCGGCAGTTCCAGCTCCGCATGTTCCTCGTTGAACTTGATGATATCCTCCAGCGTCCTTACTCCCGTAGGCACCTCGACAAGGTTCGCGAGATAGCGGTTCATGTCGACTTTCATATCGGTGTACCCGACGATCATCTCCCCTTTGTTCTCGGCGATCTCGTATGCACTTGGGAGGTCAGCGGGGTCGACGATCTCCGCTCCGAGCTGCTTGAGGACTTCGATGGCTTGCTCGAAGGCGGCGTACACGGATGGGTCGGTATGGGTGTAGTTCAACTCCATGAAGAATTTGCGGGGTATGCCGAGCCGTGCACCCTTGAGTGCGTTGGGGTCGAGTGCTTTGCTATAGTTGGGTACGAGGGCAGGCGAGGCAAGTGTGTAGTTGTCTCGAATGTCCCGGCCGGCCATTATGCTGAGTATGGTGGCAGAGTCGGAAACCCAGCGTGTCATCGGCCCGATCGTGTCCTGATGCTCGGAGATGGGGATCACTACAGAGTTGTAAGCCGTAGCTCTCCAAAAGAGTTGTCGCATTCGTACCTCCCCATCGACTAGTCAGACCTACAGTAGGCTTGACACCAACAAGATTGTTCGCCGAGCTAGGGCAGATAATGCTCCCATCCGTCTCCGTCCCCAGCGTAGCAGCCGCAAGTCCAATAGCGCTCACCACCCCCGAGCCCGCAGAAGAGCCACACGGATCCGCTATAGGGTAATACGGATTCGTACACTGTCCGCCTCGCGCCGACCAGCCAGAGGGAAGCATCCCCTTCGCGTGCGAGAACTCCGAGAGGTTTGCCTTGCCCAGTATGATAGCGCCTTTCGCCCGTAAGCGCTCGACGACGCCCGCGTCGCCGGGAACGATAGACCCGACCAGGGCGTATGACCCGGCGGTGGTGTTCATCCCGTCTTCGTACCGGGTCGCGACGTTGTCCTTGACGATGATGGGGATCCCGTGCAGGGGCGAGCGAGAACCGGTTACGCTCCGTTCCCAGTCGAGTGAGGCGGCTTGTGCGAGCGCATTGGTGTTGACTTCGATCACGGCGCGGAGGGAGGGGCCGCGGAGGTTGACTTCCTCTATACGGGCCAAATATGCCTAGATGAGGACCGGTGGTTAGGTTAGAGCGAGATGGTAAGAAGATGACTCACGTTCACTAGGTCGACGCTGGTGAAATCTCCACGTTCAAGTCCAGCCTGGAGCTCGGAGATGGATGCATCAAGCAGATCCGGGAGCTCATGGTTTGTGAAAACAGATGAAAGTGCGGGGATGAAGCAGAGCAGCACGAAAGCAGTCAAGCATATAACGATCAAGCGCCGGAGGAGGGCGGATTTCCGGTGCTTGGATCTTGATGTCGTCAGATGGTGCGGCAGAGTGCTCTTTTCGTCCCAGTCCCATTCTAATAGCGGTCGCATTCCATCCCGAATCAACTTCTGGTCCGCATGAGATGGAAGGGACATCCTGCTTGTACCGAAAGAGAGCAGACAGAGGTAAGAAGACGAAATGGACCTGGCGCAATAATCGGAATGCGGTCCCTTATCTTGGCTGCGCGGAATGCCGAGTCTCACCCGACTCGGGAACGGGGGAGTTGTTCCGGTCCACCTGCAACCAGAAAGGAATGATCGGTTTCCGCTGTGTTTCACAAAGAATCATGCGTGGTAGTAGTACTTATACAACACTGAGGTATATGATCTGATCACGTCCCTGTTCCCCCACCTGCATAGGAACGCTCATCCCCGTTTCCCCTGCTTCCACGACATAGCCCTTAACGCCCAACTCCTCGGCAACAGCCCAAGCAACCAGTACATCCAAATCATCCCTCCCTCGACATACCTCTGCCCTAGCGTCCTCCCCCCCCAACCCCTCAAAACCTGGTTAACAGTCTTCCGCGCAAAAACCGTAGTGTCCATCGTCACCCCTTCTTTCTGGCTCGCCACCATCCGCGCACGGATCGCCTTTTCCCAGGAGAGCCAGTATGAGTCTGGGGGAAGACCGGGCCAGCGCGCTGCTTCGTGCACTGAGAGGTTGGACCGCACTGCGCCGGGGCAGAGGACTTGCACGCGGACGTTGAACGGCGAACATTCGATGTCGAGCGTTTCGCCGTAGTTGAGCAGGGCGGCTTTGCCAGCGGAGTAAATACCGTGCCACGGTCTGTGTCAACCCATCAGCCTCCGCCCCCAGCTACCACCTCCTCATGCTACAGCCCTACTCTCCCAGCAATGTGGGAGAAGCGCGCAGAAAGGAGCGGGACTTACCCAGGTATTAAAGCGGTAATGCTGCTCACGATGACGAACAACCCGTGTCGGCGCTCGATCATCCCCGGTATCGTAGCTCTCGCGAGCCTATGCGCGCCAAACACGTTTGTCTCGAATGATCGCCTGATCTCGGCCATATCCGCGTCCAGTATTGGTCCTGTCTTCCATCAGCCTCATGTCCATCATCTGTCCTGCCATGCTGGCGCCTGCTGACCAGGTGCCAGACAGAAGAAGGGGAGGGAAGAGGGAAGGAAGGCAAGGGGAAGGACGCACCAACACTCATCCCCCCCGCATTACTCACAACCAAGTCAATCCGTCCCTCTTCCCTCAAGATCGTCTTCACGGCACTCTCAACGCTCTCGTCGCTGCTCACGTCCAGCTCGAGCGTCTTGATGTTCCCCCTCGGAAGGGGTTCCATGCTGGAGAGCCGGCGGGAGGTGGCATATACCACGGAGGCGTGGGGGGAGAACTGTTCGGCTCTGTTATGGTGGAGAGTCTGTCAGGAGGGGATTGTGGGATGATGTGACAGTTGGACTGGAGGAGACGGGTGGGTGGGAGGATGGGGAGAAGGGGAGACGTACAGCGCATACCCGATCCCGCCGTCCGTGCATCCCGTGATGAGGACGACCGGCTTCCTGTCAGTGGTCATGATGTACTTGATTTGCTGGTGCTCGCTGGTACCGCTTCAGCGGTACTCGCAGGATAGTAAGACGGGGCTGAAGATATGGATGGATCGGTTGGAGTGAAGAGTGCAAGTGCTTTTATATGCGTTGCTGTATGCGGTTGTGCTGGAGGATTCGGATTGTACTACCCCGCAAAGTTCAGGGACTAGTAGCCTAAAATACACATTGACGCCACACCCAGAAGGTTTCAACGTCGACCGCGGCGACAAGACTGCCTCCTCCTTCCGGAGGTCCGCTCGGTACCCAGCTTGAGACGGACCATCAGAGCGCAATCAGAGGGAAAACACGCTTTGGAGAAGGATTACATCCTGCAATCTGATAGTCCGCAGCCATATTTACGCTATGTACATCGCCTACCCAGCCTCCCAGCCTCCCAGCCTCCCAGCACACGTCGGCACTCTCCTCGCCTGTCTTTTCTGCTGCGTATTTGCCTGCGGGATCCAAGGTTAAATGGTTGCTGCAGGTGGCCAGTGGCAACTCATTTCTTTACGGCACCTGCACCGTCGTCCATCCTCCCGACCAACCCGCCTCGCCTCTCCTCGTCGCAAGCCCAGAGCGCCGCTCCAACCTCACTCGTGAACGTGAAGAACAGACTCGCAAGCGGTACAAGGTTGAGCGCCAATGCCGTTGCTCCAAAGCTGTTCGCCGCGTCAATCTCCCTGCCAAACTCGACAAAGGGTGAGAGATTAGAGGACGTACCTAGAATAAGCGCCCCTCCTCTCCCTAACCCACTGTTGCTTCTCCCCGGGGCCAAACTTCTTCAGCTGGAAATAGCGATCATGCCACCCCGGCCCGCTCTTCGTCCCGTTATACATGATGAAGAACACCGTCCCGACGAGAGGGATAAGGTTGAGCGGGAGGGAGATGAGGTATGTTATTATTGCCTGTGGGGAGAACCGGGCGAGAGGTTTGGTGAGGGCTGCGCCGAGCTTCTTGCCTGTGGAGCCGGACTTGATCTCTCGGCCGCGGGAGACGAGCGAGTCGAGGTCGTGTTCCAGCAAGACCTGTCCTGACGTCAGCGAACACAGCACAGGAATGATTAAAGGAAAGGGGAGTAAGAACGCACCTGGTCGAATACCCCGTCTAGCGCTCCTTGCAAGAACAAACTCCTCGCCAAAGCGTTCACGACCGTTCCCGAGAAGCTCAATAAAACCGTCACGGCGCTCACGAACCCAATAGGGCCATTAAAGATGCTCAGCACGCCCGCTGTGGGGAGGTAGAGCGCGCCGAAGATAGCCATCGTTATGATGAGTGAGACGAATATGGAAAGGGCGATAGTCGGGATAAGTGGGCGGAGGAGCTTGGGGTGTCGGAGGAGGTAGAAGATTCCCTGTACCCATTCTTGTCAACCTACAATCCTTTCCTCACAGGCCGGAACAGGGCAGGGAAGAGAGATCGCACCTTGATAGGATACCAATACGCCCCGCTCTTCAACCCCTCATCGGCAATCTGAACTGCTCGTGCAAACCCGTGCTTCGTAGTCTGCTTCGCGCTCTCGACAGTCTCGGACGTCTTGGCCACCGCCTGGGAAGCAGCATTCTGTCCTCCGCCTCGTCGGCGAGTATAGACATCTTGGTTCGTGGATTCAGACATTTTGTGGTCGTTATAGGTCGTCACACTTTGAGATAGATAGCCTGAGGGGAAGAGAAAGATGAGGAGAACGAGCAGGTTAGCCACCCATGACCCTTTTCATACCCCTCCCTCCAGTCACAGGCGCCTACACCCCGCGCTACGTCTGCAACCTCTGCACGCTGATGACGTCGCGCAACGTAACGCCAACGGAACCGAGCGCATCACCCTTTCACTCCGAGTGGCAGTGCCCCTCCGAGTCCTCCCTGCCCAAGAACCCTCCCCGAGTCGAAATTTCACCTTTCAACCTCCGCGCCGCGTCTCCCTTCGAGGAGACGTAACTGCCCCCCTTCGCAGAGAGGGACGGTACCAGCGTTTGTGAGGGAGAAGAAGCCAGCTCTGCTTGCCTTTTTGCTACGGCTGAGGTGGGCAGAGGGGGCCCAATTAAGCCGGAGCCGCTTTCTGCGCTGGACTTATGGGAAGGCGCTTGGGAGATGTTGCTTGACTATGCGGCCCCGACAGCTCTTATTGCTTTCTTTGCGTCGTTCTGATCGAATGTCGAGTGACTTGTCGGCGTTCGTTCGCTGAATGTTCCAGCAAGTTCGATCTTGATTGACTTTGTCTGCTGGGAGGAGATGGAAATAGCGCGTTGCGGTTGAAGACGGTAACGAATGCATTGGGTTCTTTGCGTGCAAACTACAATCCGAAAAGAGATATATAAAGGTCGTTACTGGTATGCATATTATCTGAAAAAGGTATTTGTCACCCACTCCCAGGTCAAAGGAAAGGAAAGGAAGGGAAAGGAAAGGAAGGGAAAGGAAAGGAAAGGAACGTCTGTACATGCACGAAAACATGGCAACGAAAAAACGGTCCCCAAAGGGTAGAGTAGAGATCAGAACCGCCTCCCACCACCCGCGCCAGCCATAAGCCCCTCAATCGAGTGATTCTCCAGATCATGTCTCGCCTTCGTTATGCTCGCGTGCATCTCCTTCATCGCATTACCCAGTTTCACCCCGAACCGGTTAAGAATATCTTTCTGCCACGCATCATATTTCGCGTTCACCCGGGACTGGACCTGCTCATAGTCGATCGTGCATACGCCAAAGGAGTGCGAGGTGTCCGAGTTGTCGAATGTCGCTCGGGTACGCTTGATCTCGATTAGGAGCTGTTGCCAGCTTGCGAGCGAGTCGCCCAGGCGGGCGAAGACGGCTTCGGGCTCGAGATCCCAGAGAGACTGGAATTGGAGCCATTTGGCAACGTAGTCTTTGATCTCTTGTACCTTCGATTCGACGAGGGCGAATGGTCGCTCGAGGGTTTTGGTATCAAGTCGTAGTAGCTGTATACTTTTCAGACATCAGATGTTGCAATATGGAGAAGTGTCTTACAAGAGAGGTATAGGTAGCATCAGCAGGCTGTGAACCGTTGGTCTGCAGGCCAATCTCGTAGCTCGAGCTATGGATTCGTCGAAGACCACAAATGACGCCTGTATGCTGGTCAGCTCGGATCCGATAACTAGGAGGCAGATGCTTACCAAGCCATTCATGCAGTTGTCGAAGCCAGTTCTCTCTCGCATACTCAATCGGAGGATCCAGGAAGATAGTCTGGTTCTGTATCCGGATCTCGTGTACGATTGGCTTGACATGCAGGTTTCCATCCTGTGCCATAGTCAGTGACAAGTCCCAAAGAGGTTGAGTAGAGTGACCTTATCCGCCTCTTTCCGCTTGTCCGCTCTTCGCTTTCCTTCTCGCGTTCGGGTCTCCTCTTCTCGAGCAGCGGCAGAACTGTCGAACTCTGTACACCATACCTCGACGATCCGCTCCAATCGCCTGAGAAGGGTTTCTTCTATGCGCGAATCTAATTGAAGCACCCAGTGTTCGAGATTTGCGTAACCTTCCAGGTTGAGCTTATCGATAACGGACTGAATGGCTCCCAGGTGAGCGGAGAACGTCTCAGATGTGTAGGCGCAGGTAGACAGCTCTTCCACCTCTTTGTTGATGCTGCGATAGAGTTCGATCGCATTGTTGGTCTTGTCCTAAGGGTACGCGTGAGCGTTGTCCGTCAAGCAATTATGGACGAGCTATACCTGCAGGAGATTGACTCCCGTCGCGAAGTTCCGTATGTACACCAGATGCTTGCTCTCTGTCCCCTCTGCACCGAAGGCAGCACTGTCATACGTATTCACGTAGTATTCCCACTTGTAGTTGATACCTGCTGAGCGTCAGCTTACTATACGACCACCATTGGAATAGACTCGCCTCTTGCAATCATTTCCTGCGCTTGTATCCGGTACTCAGCAACAAGGGGACCCACGGGCTTGTTCTCCTCTCGCTCAACCAGTTCAACCGTCTGACCATACGTTCGGACAGTCTCCATCAAGCTTATCGCATGCGGGTATACGCGCTTCGCTTCCTTGGCTATATTGTTGATCGCATGTGGTATTTGGACGTTCAGCCACAGAAGATTCCGAACTTCCTTGAACAACGATATTGTTTGCGGATCGTAGTTGACATGGAGGGTATATTGTTGTCCGCCGCCAAGACCAGTCCCTCTTGATCGGACAATATCGAAGAGCTTGCCTCGGATGGACATGTCCCGACGATTGATATCCCCGAGCCAGGCCTCGTACAGCTTTCTGACGTCCAGCTTCTTGCGGAAGCTTTCGCTTTCTTGCTGGAGTCTTTGGCCTTCAGCGTAATGGTGCCATTCCTTGCCTAAGACATCTTCAACGCGCTTCATGTACATTCGTAGCTGGCGCTCGATCTGCCTCGCCCATATGATGGTACTGCTGATCTCGGGAAGGTCTCGTAGTTGGGCCATATAGAAGGCTTCGGACTTGCGATATTGTCCTCTCATCTATTGCATATCAGTCAAACAAGCCCACCTCACGCCAGAACACACGTACTTTGGCATGCAGATGCTGGATGTCCTCCTTGACAGACTCGATGAGTTGTGTTTGATACTCCTGTATCGCACTCCGAATCTGGACGAAACTGTATTAGAAGGTATTCCTCGACAATGTGCCGAGTGACAAACCTTTGGTCGCACGAAGAGCGCGTTGAACTTGGAGAAAGCTCGGAACATCTCGCTGGCATTCCGTGCCATCCCAAGTCTATCTCGCATACGGGAGATGATCTGATTCTCCACCCTTGCGATCCGCTCATTGTATGCGGTCTCCGCTTGCACCCAGATCTCGGTTCCCTCTGTGGGCTCTGATGAGCATGCGCATATATTGAACTTCATGCCCATACATACCTGGTGAGACATCCAGAACGTCCACATTCCGCACTCCGTCGTACGCCGCTCGTACTTCCTCCTCCATCTCCGCGTCCATTACACCTTCTACACCTCCTGGGCCACGTCTTCCAGGAGCCGTCATCACCCTCAATTGCTCGTGTCGCTCTCGAAATCCGCGGAGGAAGCCGATGCGCTCTTGCAACTTAACATGCTCGGCTTGTATTTTGATCGGGATAAAACGTTCGCTCCGCTTTCGAGTAACTTCTCGAGCGACATTGGTAAAGTCTTTCACCTATCAACGCTGTAAGAGGCATGTCGCAGTTGCCATAAGGGGCGGCGGCTCACCTGCTCATCCCACATCTTGAAGACCTCTCCGGTTTGAGTCATGATATGCGCAAACGTGTCGTATGGCAGATACATTAATCGGTGAGAAGAGAGTACGTTGTGTAAAACGGAGGTAAAGTCCCGGGAGATAGCTTCGACGAGCGGTAGTGCGCGTCGTATTGGGTATGAGGACAAGCGGAGCTTCTTGTTCAGATGGGAGAATATCTGGTATAGAGCATCCTTGATCTTGTCAAGATCCGTGGCGGAAAGGAGCTCGTTCAACGGAAAGTCCTTCATCAGGTTGTTGTAGTTTTTCACTGAGCTACGATCAGATCTGACTGGGGACACGGGGTGTTATGTGTTATGTTCTCACCTCGTGCCATATGGTCGTTGAGACCAGTGTCCGCATGGAACCCCACAGTAGCCCTGTACCGCTTGGCAGAACGCAGTACTTCCATGATCATCCTCACCCCGTCGTCGTTCAACTGGTTGTCGACGTGCTCCAGCTCACGCTCCAGACCAAGCCAGAAGTTGATCTCCTGAGATGCTGTTCCGGATGATACGTCTCGATCCAATCTTGTTAGAGTTTGAATCTGCTTGATCCAGGAGTTTACATCGGCTTGGAGACGGTTCAGGAAGGTTGAGTCAGTCAGCAAATGCTGAGGAAGGTCATCGATGGTCGGCTTCTCTCCGCGTGCGTATGCCTGATACAGAGTCAGCAACAAGGTTGCCTCCAGCGAGGATGACCTACCTGGTCGACTACTCTTTGAATCTGCGGGTTCACAGCAAGGTGGATCTCTGGTATCTCCACATTCTGCTGAAGATGCAGGAGACTGAGCTCAAGCTCTGCAAACTTCCGCTTTGCCAGTGGAACACCCGCTTGTCGGTCTTCCTTCCCCATACCCGTCATTGCTCCACCACCCTTCAGCTCACGCCCACCACCTTTCCGGGATACATATGCATCGAACCAAGGTGCAACGCCGAGATGTACGAGGGAGTGAAGCGATTCATACGGTGCCGACCCTTCAGCTGGCGAGTACAGATTTAGCATATGTAGCTGCTGGGCAAGGGGTATAGATGAGTCGAGGGTGGGTTGGCGCTTGATCAAGGCTAAAGTGGCGCTTGGTGGCGGATCATAGGAGAGGTTAGAGGTGAGATGATAGGAGTAGGAGGGCGGTAATGTATCGTCTACATAGGACGGATTAGCGACAGATCCATGACGGAGATAACAGTAGTAATAATGCAAGCTCTCACACGCACCTTCGGTCGGTCTTAGCATCTTCACGACGTACAACGCGCCCATTCCTCCGCTAGAGTCCTCCGCAAACCGCTCAACCTTCGCCTCCCACTCCTCATCGTCCCAGATGCTTTCGATCTCATCTGGGGTAGCACCAAGCACCGCTTGCAAAAGAAGCTCGAGATAATGTTTGAACACGCTGGTATCGAACTGCAATGAGGAGCCAGGTGGATGGGCATGACCATTAGTAGGCTGAGAAGCTGATCCTGCTCTGTTGACCCCATTCGCCGACTCTTCAAGTAGTAAAGTCGAAGACAGAGACGGCAAGGACCCCTCCGTTGGTGAGAGAGCCATATGTACCTCAGTAGGTGAAAGGGGAGTTGGCATCTCCTGTAATCCTGCAGGAGGTCGGGTATCTTTGCCCGGGGTGCGTCTAGCACAGGGACGACGCGCAGGAGAGGGACGACGCGCGCCGCATTTTGCTTCCGTGCAATGTCTTCTTACTCTCGCGTGTCTCTTCTGACCAGACTAAGTAGCGCCCACAACCAGGTTAGTGCGGTTGCATCATGATACCGGTGCGAGTTGGTCGGAATAGTGAGCGATATTGCACTATGACATTAAGGAGAGGCGATCGATCTATCTAACTATCTGAATCGAGATCATGTTGTAGCACTTTGAAGAATTTAGCTTCCCGCCCTCCGGGGAGAAATCGAACGGGGGCCTTCACGTAGCCATGCTGTCGTCCTCGTCGTCCGGCCGCACCGACAACTGCCGAATATGCTCGGTCACTCTCGCAACACCTTGAGTATCCGTGCTTGCTGTCGAGTCAACTACTTGCTGGAGATTGGGATCGAAGCGTTTCAGGATGCCCTCTGCGAAGTCATAGCACTGTTTGCGGAGTTCGACGTCGAGGGCGTCCGTAGGATCCACATGAGTCGCCATATCTAGGGAGACTTAATGGTGGTTTCAAACTTTTCAAGTGCGCGCTTACACAGATACTGATCCTTGAGCTGAGTAGCAGCACGTTCCACAGCTTCCTTGATCACCTGCCATGCGTCACCGAAGTGACCGTACATGGTTTTGGCGAGAACGCCCGGGCAGGAGTCCAGGATTTGCGAATTCGGGCTCACCAAAGCATCAATGATGAGATCCTGGGAGGAGAGGTTAGCGAGACAGCTCGAGTTGTCTGATACGTTGACGAGCCTTGGACGCCTGCACAAACCCCTTTCCTTTGCCGCGCATAACCTGCTCGTATGTCGTCGCTAGCTGCTCCTTGATGTGCGCAGCAAGAACCTTCCTCCGCTTCCTGTTGCGAGATCAGCCATCCCCGCAACGCACAAACCTGTACATCCGGAGTACTCACTCCTTTGCCGTTTCCATCTTCCCTCCAGAATGGAAGGATGCGGTCTTCATGGCATCTTCGAAACCACTTTTCTCGGTCTTCCCAATGTTCAATAAGCATTGTCTGATGTTGTCGTTTCCGAAGAAATCGAGGGAATCTATCCTGTATGTCAAAGAGCCACTTGAAATGGTTTATCTCGAGCTTACTCAGGCGATCGATGTATACGTTCACCTGCTCCGACATCATCTATTGGGATAGACGTGAATCTCGGTTTGTCTATTGGAGGGTTGCCTATCACTCACATCGGTCGCCAACATCAGCGCCTTTCGGATATCGATGAAGACCTCCTCCCACTCGGGCACCATTCGATCCAAGAAGAGACTCGCAACGGCATCGTTGAAGTCTATTCCCACGTATTCCCCACGTCGATTGCGTCGGCAAGTTGCCCTGATAATGGCAGCCTGGTGTATAACTTCGCCCGTCCCATCTTTGAAGATCTCATCCCTATTGGAAAAGAGCAGTTGACGAGTCTGCTTGACGGTCAGCATAGGGCTCTCTGTTTAGGCGGTCAACTCACGAGTTTAGCAGAGTTGCAACACGTTGTTTCCAGAAGGGACTCCCATGTAGGAGAGCTGCTCCACAATTCTTCCAGCTTCTGATCCAGAATCTGGAACCAAATAGTCAGACCCATCACAAACGAGAAGGCGGTTCACGGATCACCTCATGCAAAGAGTTCTCCTTTGAGTTGAAGAATGAGTTCAAAGCATCCGCTAACTGCAGTGAACTCTCTCCATTCAACGATAGATGGTTCCGTATACGCTTGGCAAGAAGAACCAGCTTGCGCTCCAAACGCGCCGTGTGTGATTTCAGCTTTTCAGCCCCGATATCTTTCAGACGGCGGAGCAAGTCGGGAATTTCTGTCTTCAGCGGTGTCAGCTTAAGATAGAGCAGCAGGTATGGTTGACGCACACCGCCAACATTAGCATGGCAGCCGTTGTCGCGGTCAAATTTCTTGAACTTCTCGTAACATTCAGCTCCGACTGTAAGGATTGGCACGGATGAGACGTCCTGAGTGTTGCCGTTACCATCTTTGGGGGAGGGTCATAATTTAAAAATCCCTGTACTCACACGTCCAGGGAGCCAGTCTTGTAAAGCAAGCCTGGAAGAAGATCAAGTTTTCGTGAATTGAACAAAGGAAAGTTACAACGCACCTCATCCGCTTTTTGGCGTACTCGTTCCGTGCCCCCTAACACAATCACAGCTGTGGGACCGACTGCGGTCCATGTGGCCAACTACGCACCACATATCTCTTGCGCAGCTCGGAATAAACGGTATCCAACTGAGCTTCAAGAGTGTCAATTTGGGACTGGAGCTGGTGATCATGTCAGGATGTGACCAGGATAAGCCACTGAATGGTAGCATACCGTTTGCAGACTATTCTCTTGTTCAGCATTCGTTATTGCTGCATAGCTCGACACCTGCAGATCTCATTTGAGCGCGACTTATACCGGTTCCACGGTATAAGAGAGCAAACAAGATGTTGATTGGCTCTGGCCGGCTGCAACTCATATCTGGCTCTTTTAAGAGGCGGAGCTGGAGTAAAATCTGCTCCTTCCTCTTCCAAAAGCAATTCCAATTCTTTGGTCTTGGCGTCGAGCTCCTCAGAAAGGGATGCAGCATCCTGCAGACTTTGTCAGAAGCCAGGTCGATGCTGCAAGTGAATCATGGCCTACTTACTTCTTCAAGTTTCTGCACGACTGCGAGATCATCACTGGAAACCTGCAGCTCACGGAAGGAGTCGACAAACTCTCCGTCATTGGGCAAACCATGCTGTAGTTGACAAAAGGTCAGTATCGACGTATGCTGTCGAAGAATTAAATATACATCGGATTGGGTGCACACGATGAGAAGTTGAGAGAATTTCCCATCCAAATACTGCTTGTGACAAATTCTGATAGAGAAATGTTAGTACCGGCAACTCTCATACCACATTGTGATCAGTTCGAAGGGAGCTTACTTGGCCAATTCACGAGTATACTGTATGAAAGTAAGCTCAGGTCATAAAGTTTAGCGCTTAGGGACGCGCGCACCTTGTTGGATTCGCCGCGCTTTAGTGGCGTCACTGAAACCACAAGCACTTAGACCAAACTGACAATTTGACGCTTTGGACCTACCGATACAAATGATGGTCGCCTGCGAGAGCGCCCGCTTGGTCCCTTGGTAGCGTAAGGCGTTTGTATCACCGAGCCCGGGGGAGTCAACGAAGTTCAGGCCATTTTCGAGAATGGGACTTTTTATCCACCGATGTTCGCTGTAGATGAGATGGGTGAGGAAGGTCCAGATTAAGCAGTGTAGCTTGGTGACTGACAATTTGATTGGTACTCGCATGTTGTTCTACGTGTCAAGTGTTGTCAGATAAGCGCAGTTGCAGCTGTCAACAGAGACCTACCACCACGTCACCTTTCTGCGAGATACCTAATGCTTGAGAAGTCCGGATATCCTAGGGACACAAATGAGACGCGACTGCGGGCGCAAAATGAGCTCAACGTACACCAGAGTGTGGGGATGCTTTCTCGTCAATCGGAACCAGCTTGCCAAGTAGATTATAGAAAGGCGCTTCCTTGATTAGCTGGTCCAGCTGGTCCGCTTTGCTCAAGAGGTCGAGATCCACGGTGCTGTTCCGATATCAGGACTCTCGAGCTGAGCTAATACCCATTTCTTACCTGCCGAATATCTAAACCAAAACACGAACAGGTCAGCAGAGTTAGGACATCATGAAGCGGAAGATGTTACCCACCTCCTCGAGCGCCTGAACCGTCTCCTTCTTATTGCAATCATTGTCCTCGCCACTAATACATGAAGCTAGCTGATTGGGGCGAACTGGTCAGCAAGGACGCACATACCCTTTAGTGTTCATATCATAGTCTTCGAGGAGAGCCATGATCTCCTGCGAACCTGTCAGCTCCGTTTCGTGCATGGTGAGAGTCTTCCCAACCGATTTCAACTCCTCGACCGATAGCAGCTCCAAGGCACGCTGGGGACGTCCCTCCGTGTAGTAAGATATCTTGCTAGGGTGATGGGTACCCGCCCTCTGCTTATCTTCAGAACCATCTGAGATCGTGAGAGAACGCCCTTACCACCCGGCCAACTTTGTTTATGGTAGCTCCGAGAAGTACGTTGAGAAGCTTCGACTTTCCGGCCCCCATCTCACCAACAAAAGTGATGTTGACCGAGGCCGGTTCTTGACACTCCTTGATGATTTCTTGCAATTCCGACGAGAGTTGTGCCCTGTAGAGCTCCGATAGCGTGGGAGGTATCAAGGCAAGGAGTTTCTTGGCGTGTTCTTGAATGAGACCGTAGTGTTCGGTAGGCGATGGGCCGCTTTGAGACAACCCATCAGCAGCCGAGGCGCGCGCTGCCCGCTTTGCCGCCAGACGTTGTTGCGCCCAAACACCCAGATTTCTGGGGCCGATGGCCATGGAATGGAATAATGGTAGGAGTAGTATGGGCAGAAGCGGCAGAACGAGGATGAGTTAGCTTGAAAGCGATGTCGCGGAGATGAGCAGTCAAAAGAGACGATTAAGTACCGTCGCGAGCGAGTGCTTTATGGCGATTCCTCTGCAATCAGAAGGCGCGGTCGGCCGGCTGTGCCGTGCGGATTTGCACGGTCTCGTGCTTATTGATCGGGCATGTCGCACTCCGCCCATGTTCTGCCACAATAGCCCTAGCCAATTGCTTGCCGCGGTCTAGGTGCTGATGGGCCAAGAAAACCTTCCGGCCGATGAGTTCGCGGGCAACCCGAATGCCCTAGTACCTTCCATCGTCCTCCGAGTCATCCCCGCAAGAGGCCTACAATAGAGTCGAAAATGGCTGGGCCGTGTCCCGCGATGCTGTTAAATGAGGGCGTAAAAGGCAGGAGGTACCGAACGACGACGCACTTCCTGGAATACTTCCGCATCTTCGTCTATGTTCCCGTCTAAAGCTATATATCGATCAAGAGGAGCTGCGGGAACGCACTCTCTGAGCGGAAAGGACTTCGAGGAGAATTTACCGTTTTCGCAGACTGCGTGTGGTATGGCTTGAGGAGGGGAGAAGAGTATCGGAAGTCGCACCGCATACGCGTCATCCCCGAACTTTCCACCTGTGAAGCGTGTTGGTCGCGCAATGATAAACGAGAGCGCTGAAATTGATCTGATATAAGAGGCTCTTCTCATCAAGCTGAATTTGACAGCGGGAATGGTCACAATATTGTAATACTGCTTAACTTATGTCTAGCTCGGAACAATATGGGCTGAGCGCGTACAAAGCTTTTGTGTTGTCGCCTTCTTTAACACGTGATGATGCGCGTCAAATTGAATTGTTTCCGGCGGTAATTAAGGGCCGGCTGATGATGCGCTTGGCGCCGGCTCCAACTCGGAGCCGCCAGCTCTTCTCTGCCCCGGCTCAGGCTTCTACCTTCCGCTGGATAGCCTCACCTTCTCCTCCTTTGCTCATATACCGTATATTCTGGCACCGATGTGCTCCCAAACCGGTTGCTGTCTACCTCCTTCAAGTAGGCTGGCCGCAGGAGATGTCCGCACACCATTCTAGCCGCGTAACTTGTGCCTTCAGCTCGCAACGCGCAGTCCAGGCATTTTGCGCTTGTAACGATTCTTGCCAGGCACTCCGCTGACAATACTTCCTTCTTCTTGTTCATGCTCGGAGAAGGTTAAGGTACGGCTAGAAGTTCGCGTTATCAGCACGTATCTCTAAAGGGTTAAATACTGGGCTATGGACGACCTCGCATGGGCCGGCCGCCCTACATCCTCTTCTGCACCCGGCCGCTCGAACGTCTCTTCACAATGGATAACAAGCTCGTCACCTCCAGCCCCAATGCTCCGGAGGAGTGTGATATGGAGAAGATGGTATCCGAGGCGGCGATCGAAGATGCCCTTGAAGTCTCCTCTCTTCCCACCTTCGAGGACGCATCTCCCGAGCAGATCGCCTCACTCGAGCGCCGCGTAGTCTGGAAGACTGATCTGAGCATCATGCCTCTCACGACGCTTCTCTTCTGCCTGGCATCTCTCGACCGTGGCAACCTCGGCCTCGCACGTCTCCAAGGCTTACCAGAGGATGTCCTGGGCGGAGATCCAACGGGCTCGCTCTACGCCTGGTGCTCCTCCATCTTCTACATTTCGTACTTGCTTAGTCAGCTGCCGTCAAACCTGATGGTCAAGCGGTTCAACCCTGCTGTGATTCTGGGTGTTAGCGCCGCTCTTTGGGGCCTAGCGAGTGCCGCAATGGCCGGGAGCAGGAATGCCGCTGGGGTTATCTCTTCCCGTCTCTTCATTGGCATGTTCGAGGGCGGTTTTGCTCCAGCGATACCATTATACTATGTAAGCGCAGGACCTCAAATCTTCATCGTTCTGCCCGTAGGCCTAACAGTTCTCGCAACAGAGCTTCTTCTACACGCGCGCCGAGCATGGCAAACGAAACGCTCTCTTCATGGGTGTTTCAGCGATTGCAGGCGCATTCGGGGGCCTGATAGCGTACGGCATAACGACAATCCCGAGCCCGCCGATCCAAACCTGGCGTATCCTCTTCCTCATCGAAGGTCTCCCTACAGTCCTGGTCGGCATCGCTGCGGCCCTTCTGCTTCCCTCCCGTCCAGAGGACAGTACGATCTTCACCGAAGAGGAGAGGACGGTCCTTCTTGCGAGACTGGGTAGAGAGGTGGAACAGGAAGACGATAGGAGGGTGCGCTGGGGGCATGTGAAGGAGGCGCTCTGTGACTGGAGGGTATGGACGATGGGCCTGGCTTATCAGTCTCTTAACCTGTCCCTCGGTTCGATCACTTCATTCTTGCCGACCATGTGCGTTCGCGCTTCGTCTTTCGCCCCATGCCGGACTAGGATGACTGATGATACGTGTCTACCGCAGAATTGCAACTCTCGAGACGTCCAAGGCGAAAGCTCAACTGATGACCGTCCCGCCGTACGTCGCGGCGTTTGCGACGCAGATGACGTGCGCATACCTCTCCGATCGACTACAAATCCGTGGGCCAGTAATCATATTTGGACTTACGCTGGCTGGATTGTAAGCAGCGTTTGTCGTGGAGCTCGATCACCGCTGACGAGCCCACTAGCGGTTATATGATGCTTCTTATTGACCACAGCCACTTGTACGTCGCCTCTGCGCTTTCGCATCTACCATCGTGCATCTGACACTCCGACAGCTCAAGCCGCTTCGCCGGCGCCTTCCTCGCCTGTATGGGCACCTACAGTGGCGTGCCGCTCATGCTTTCTTGGGCACAGGCAAACTTCGGCTCCGAGACGAAACGAGCCGCAGCGCTCGCAATCGTGTTCGGCTTCGGCCAGACTTTCTCAGTGGTAGCATCATTCATCTGGCCTGCGACAGACGGGTGCGTCATACATACCTCGTTCTCGCACCTTCAGCAGCCCGAGCTGATCCTGGCGATGTGCATGCACAGACCGTACTACAAACTAGGCTATTCCCTCTGCATGGGATGGCAGTTCTGGGGTGTGGCCGTATGCACGGGGTTGATGATGTATCTCAAGTGGGAAAATGAGCGGAGAGATCGGGTGGAAGGCGTGCCGAAAGATGGGTTCAGGCCTCTTACGGCGCAGTTTGCAGATCGGGCGAGTATCGTCCTTTCGGGGGAAAGAAGGTCGCTGACTCCTGAATGAAGGCACCAGGATATCGGTATATGATCTAGGCTGGGTTTTGGTATGCAAAACGGTCTATGCGGAGCGTGTGAACCTATCAAGTACTGCGGCGCTTGGTGAGAGGAATGAGGGATATGAAGGCCCGGCGCAGAGGTGCTGCGTCGGCGTTAGATTGCAAAGAAAATTGGTGTTAGCGTCTCTTCCTTTAGCCCTTGCTACTTCCGGCGGGTTTCCGATCATTTTTCTTGTTACCTATTGGCAGCGCGGTTCTCCCTGAATGAAACAACAGAAAGTAAGGAGGAGCGGAAAAAGGCGGCAGCCTGACTTGTGCAACAAAACCTACTCCGCTCCCAGTAAAGCCGAATTTGCTCTTAACGCCGCTCTCGGCAAGTCTTGTCGGCATGACCTCACCGACCCCTACTCGCGCTCCATCTCCAAAAATAAGCACGCGACCCCCGCTGCTTCGGTGCTTCCCCACACAGGCCACGCGTACGCGAACCCCGCAGAAGAACGGCCATGCTGGAAATGGATAATGAGCGTTTATCGTTCCTTTCCGGATCTCTTGCCCGTGCCTTACCCCTGAACGTCGACCTTCGTTTCTTGTCTTTCGCCCACCACCTTGAGCCCAAACGAGATCAACCGGCGAGATGGCCAGCACACCACCCTCTGCTGCTGACAGCCCAAAGCCAACGACGAGCTATGCCGAAAATACCGCTCCTGCCGATCCGGAGAAGGCGGCCTTTGCAGCTCAGCTCTCGGACCTGCCTCCACAGGAGGTAGAGCACATCCATCGTCGGCTTCTCCTCAAGACCGACTTGGCAATCATGCCCCTCACCGCCCTCCTCTACTGGCTCGCCTCGCTCGACCGCGGAAACCTAGGCAACGCGCGACTTCAAGGTCTTCCACAAGACATCCTGGGAGGTGACCCGGGTGGGAAGCTCTTCGCCCTGTGCTCATCGCTGTTCTACGTCAGCTACATCCTCTGCCAGGTCCCGGCCAACTTGGTCGTGAAGCGGTTCGACCCGGCTGTGGTGATTGGCGTCAGTGTGTGTCTTTGGGGTGTGGCCAGCGCCGCACAGGCGGGAGCGAGGAATTTTGCGGGCGAGGTGGTGTGTAGGCTGTTTATTGGAGTGTTTGAAGCGGGGTTCGGGCCGGCTATTCCATTGTACTACGTGCGGTTCTGTTTCCCACTTACTACCGCTCACGTGTGACTCAATGATACAGAGCTATTTCTATACTCGGGAGGAGCACGGCAAGCGTACGGCACTGTTCATCGGCTCAGCAGCCTTGTGCGTCGCTTTGCTATCTGCCGTCCCTCGCTCGGCTGACCCACCTACAGCGCAGGCGCATTCGGCGGCCTCATAGCCTACGGCGTCCAAAACCTCCCCCACCCCTCAATCGCCCACTGGCGCGTCCTCTTCCTCATCGAAGGTCTCCCAACAATAGCAGTCGACCTGCTCACGATCTTCCTCCTCCCGAACCGCCCACAGTCTAGCAGGCTGTACACGGAGCGGGAACGGGCGGAGGTGCTGACGAGGCTTGGGAGAGAGACGCAGCAGGAGCTGGGGCATGAGGTGAGGTGGGCGCAGGTTAGGGGTGCCTTGATGGATTGGAGGGTGTGGGTAATGGGTATGGTACGACGCCGCCTCGCACCTTCCTCGATCTTCCGATGCTCACCAGTCAGTAGATCTACCAGTCTCTCAACCTGGCGCTCGGATCGATCTCGTCTTTCCTGCCAACCATGTACGCATATACCTTCCTCATCTGCAGGTGAATAGTGGTAATGAAGGCATGTAGCATCAACACCCTCACACCCTCCCCCGCACGCGCACAGCTCCTGACTGTCCCGCCATATGCCGCGGCGTTCGGGACGATGCTGGTAGCCGCATTCTTCTCAGATCACTTCCAGGTCCGAGGACCGGTGGTTGTCACGCTTTTGCTCGTGTCCGGCTTGTATGTTCCGCTCGTTAGCTTGATCTTCCTGAGGTGTATCTGATGTACCGGCTGTTGTAGTGGTTTCATGATGCTACTGATCAACCATACCAATTTGTACGCATTCATTGTATGTCACAAGTACGGAAAGGGCGAGCTGACCGGGTCTAGCTCTGTACGGTATGGCGGGACGTTCCTCGCATGTATGGGTACATATACCGGTGTACCTCTGGTACGCACCCTCTCCCCGTCCCCCTCCTAGGCGCGCTAACGAAGCACCGGTAGATGATGTCCTGGTGTGCGGCCAAGTACGCCCCTCCCCCCTCCCCTTACGGTTGTCCGCACTAACACCGGCATAGTTATGGGTCGGAGACGAAGCGCGCAGTCGCTCTCGCGCTCATGATCGGCCTCGGCCAGTGTTTCTCCGTGGTAGCATCCTTCATCTGGCCCACAACAGATGCGTACGTCCCATCCCCCCCCTCAACCCATCCTCGCCCCTCCCAAGGATCTCTGCTAACCAGGCCACGGAATACAGACCATACTACCGCAAAGGCTTCATACTATGCATGACTTGGTCCTTCTTCGGCGCGGCGCTCGCTGCGCTCCTCAGTGTGCATTTCAAGCTTACGAACGCGGCTAGGGATAAGAGGGAGGGAAGGCCCGAGAAGGGCGGGGCACCGCAGACTGCGATATTGGCTGACAAGGTGCGTATCTGGGCGGAGACTGGGGATGTAGTGGGAAGAAGGCTGATTGTGTGGCAGGCGCCTGGGTTTAGGTATATGTGGTGAAGACATTTGAGGTCGCGCTTTAGTCATCTTGGGGATGCATACGTACCTCGGCTCGTCTCCTTAGCTGCGCAGTGTTGGGGGTTGTGCGAGTAACGAGGATAGGATGTCAGGAGTGCTCTCGAGGTTACTCAATGTAGGGCTGATGGCAATACCGAAGGAACGACGAAAGATATTCAAGCCATGGTTCCGCGCATTTATATTTTATATCTTACGACAAACCTTGCGGCCCGCGACAAAGCCGTCCGCGTCATAATGAGGTCTGTGGAATGAGAAAAACTAGTACTGTAACCATGGTGATGTACAGCCACAGCGCCGTTTCTATTTTCACCTTTTGCTCATCCACATTCGATAAAGGAGCTTCTCATTGCTATCGCTATGCCCACACTCGGAGGCTACATCGTTGAAGTATTTGTTGACGATGAGTTAGCACCGGAGTTCGAGGTTCACGTTGACCATGAGAGACGGGTTTCACACTGTTGGGTGGAGTCGGAGGAAGGGAAAGTAAGCAGTAGCCTCCGGAAGAAGGCGCATGTTGACATTCCTTGCTTCCATATGTAGCGCGTTGCGGTCAAATGGGGGCCTGCGTCTCCGTCTTATGCGCTGGTCTATGGCAAACGGTGGCCACAATGTGAAGCAACCTTGATGGTCGATGGCATCCTCGCAAATGTGATTTCGAAAGACGACTTCGAAGGTTTTGGTACAGTGAGCTCCATTCGAATGGAGGCAGCAGGAGACCGAGAAATGCGTTTTGTCAGCTGTATGGAATCACGAGGTATGAGAGGCCTATGGATTTTTCAGAACTTCCCCTCATTTCTGTCAGTGACTGTTCCCTTGCCGAATAGCAGCACAGTCACCGACGTCTGGCCGGAGGAGGAGGCCATAGTGGCTTCGATCGGGACTATCTCCTTGGTGCTACATGAGGGATATTACGACCATCGTCCCTACAAGCGGCTTCTAGCGTTGCCCTATACCCGATTATCAAACAGGTCCAGTCCCCGTCTTCGCATTGCTCAACCACCGAAGGAGTCTGGAAAGTGGGAATGGCATCGGGTGATGTGAGTGGCCATACGCCGGAATACGTCTATGCTTCCTAGCGGCCTTTAGCCCCGGATTTCCCAGCCGAGTGCCGTACTGGACGGTGCAGAAACTCGCAAAGTTCGTGCCTTACCCGGACGAACGCCCTTTCATCTTCCACTTTCATTACCGACCAAAGGGTGTGGCTACATCTTACGGAGTGGCGTGAAGACAACTGACCATGAGTTAAGGGATCCTTCGCGTCCACGGTATCCTCGCTGCAGAGATGGGTGGAAATGGGGAAGCAGAGACTGTGGGACGAGGACGAGCCGAGCTCACAAGCCGTCGAGTTGTAGGAGAGTGCGAAAGGAAGTTGAACTTCGGATATGAAGAGGTGGAAACTCGTCGATCAGGGTATAGCTCTGATCCACCCGTGAAGTGGGGAAAGCTGTACGACGGCCCATACGCAACAGACGCACGATTGTGGGAACGTGCCCCTTTGCTGAACACGACAGGTGGCGTGACGTCAATGTCGAATCCAAGCGATCTTTGGCCCATCCAGGCCTCTGCTGCGACTCGGAAGGACGATAAAGAGGAGATCGGGCAAAAGAGCAATGATACCGATGACAACGTAGCGGTAACCGGTGTTCAACTCTCGAAGACCCGTGCGGGACAGGCCTCTGGATCTACTGGAGCGAAACAGCCAGGGGTGACAAGTGCAACAAAAATTGAGCCAGTGGACGATGAAGATCTCTTTCTTGCTCAGCCGAAAGGCGAGATCGCAGAAACTACGACAGCCTTGGGACGAACGACGGACCACAAGGAGGAAAGCGTCAACGAGGTTGAAGGGAGGCTGAGGGAGGTGGAGGCGCTCCTGATGCGCAACGTGGAGCAGGTGGCCGATTTGAAGGTCAGCTGAGCCTTTTAGCGCACAAACGCATATTGATGCCTGGTGCAGAACATGATTGTCGCCTTGAGAGGGGATCTGTCGAGCAAGTCTGCTGCACGTGGCGCCAACAAGAAACGTCCAGCTCGCTCAGAATCGGAGTCTGACGAGGCAGCGAGGGGGCAAGCCGGTCCCTCGTCTCGAGTAGCCGTCCGGAAGGTGGCGGGTGAGAAAAGGGCTCGCAGAAAGTAAGACTCGCCCTCGATTCGTAGATTGTCCAATGCTGAAAAGCATTTGATCGTAATTGTGGCTAATAGCGATGGTTGAATACAATGTTGTGCATGATTCTGCTTGCTCACTCGTACAAATCCGTTTCATCGTCTCCATTTCACGTGCACCTCGTCCGTCCGAAACCTGTAATGGATCAGCGACCGAATTAGGATTGTAATGAGACATTTCGATACCTTTGTGTACATGTGCATTCTGCCAGCTCGGCGCTCTCGCCCATCCGGTAGGCCAAGATGCCCGCTTGGGCGATCATTATGCCATTGTCGATACAGAATCTGCGCAATCCGTCAGTATACGGCACAACTCGCATAGATGTCGAAGCGGACTCGCCTTTCATCAGTAGCAAATACCTTCCCTCCTCTCTCCTCCGCCATCCTCCCCATCATCTGCTGCAGCCGCTCATTACTCCCCACCCCTCCCACAATCAGCACCTCCTTACTCCCGACATGCGCCATCGCTCTCTCCGTAATCTCCACCAACATGCTAAACACCGTCTCCTGCAGCGAGAAACACAGATCCTGGGGGGTGATCACATCCTGCTCCTTATCCCTTATCTCCTCTTCCGTCGGGTTGGGCCTGAACCGTTTATCCTGGGTGTACGACTCCGCCTGTGTCAGGATCCCACTCAGGCTCACGTCCATCCCTTTCGTCGCGTACGGCAGCGCCACCAGCCTCGCACCGAGCTTGGCAGCCTGCTCGATGTTGTACCCCGGGGCAGGGTCGTTCGACAGCCCTATTACGCGCGCGAATCGGTCCAGCATGTTCCCGACTGCGATGTCGAGCGTTTCGCCGAAGATGCGGTACCGTTGCCGGGAGTAGGCAATTACTTGGGTGTTGCCGCCAGAGACGTAGAGGACGATGGGGTTTTGGGCACCCGTGATCAGGCGGCCCATTTCAATGTCTACGAACGGGGTTAGCCGAGAAGGGGGGTCGAAGAGCGAGTGCTTACGGCCGACGCAATGGTTCACGGGAATGAGGGGCTTGTTGTACAGAAGAGACAGTGTCCGAGCCACGAGAGCTGTTGTCTGTAGTGGTGCGCCCATTCCTGGCCCTGCGCCGCCATCAGCAGGCGAACCTCGTAAGGGCAGGGAGGTGAGCATGGACGCACCCTTGGTATAACAAATACAGTCCACTTCCTCCATCCTCACTCCCGCCTCCTTCAAAGCCTTATTAACGACCTCCACCACCCAATCTCTATGATGCTGCGCCGTATCTCTCGGCAAGAATCCCTCTCCAGGCGGTGTGATATACGTGTGCCGGACGTTCGAGAGCACCTTTGGCGGTTGGTCGGGGTGGTGGGCCATGATTCCTGCGCCGAGTTTGTTGGCGCTGCCTTCGAGACCGAGGGCGAGTATGCGGCGTCTTGGTGGGGGGAGGGGTGATGGGCGCGGTGCCATGGTTGCCGGAGTGAGGAGAAGATGATACAGTAGAGAGTGCTGCCGCTCCGCTCACAGCACGGGCAAGTCATACATCGGTGATAGGAAACTGCCTAAACCGCTTATCGCCGTAAGGGCTCGGTTCGGTCATAAAGATTTCCAGCACCAACTGATATCGCCGACAGAGAAATTCACCGCTCTCACCACACCAGACAACGATTCTTGATCATCGTACACGATGTCCACCCTCCCCCAGCCCCCATCACCGGCAGACATTCAGAAAGCCCTCGATGAATTCGACAAAGTGCCCCTGTTCATGCGTCAACTTCCCTCCGGTGAAGACGACGAATCGAACGTAGCACTGGAAGCGCTCAAGTCTCTCGCGTATGAAGGAACGCCGGACGGTACGTGCGTCCTTTTCCCTGCCCTCTCTTCCCCCACATGCTGACGGAGGCGCTGGATAGAGATCGCGCAGAATTTCAAGGAACAGGGGAATGAGTACTTTAAGGGACGAAGATGGCGGGAGGCCCTCGGGTTTTACACGCAGGGAATTGATGCGAAGCCGGAGGATGCGAAGTTGAGGGAGAGCTTGTTGCTGAATCGGGCTGCGTGTCATTTGGAGCTTCGTCCGTCCTTCTTATCACCCTAGCCGGATTAGCATTGACGGCGTGGTAGAGAACTACCGGAAAGTGCTGAAGGACACTAGCGAGGTCCTCGCTGCAAACCCGAAAGCGGGAAAGGCCTATTTCCGCGCCGGAGTCGCACTTACGAAGCTGGAACGATACGACGAAGCGATCGACGTCCTCTCCCGCTGTCTCGCTGTCCAGCCTAACGACGCAAGTGTACAACGCGCACTAGATGAAGCCAAGAAAGGGAAAGAAGCCGTCGACCGGAAAGAACGGCAGAAACGGCAAGCTGCAGAAATGCGAGCCGCCGTCGACCGGGCGCTCCAAGCACGAGCTATATTTCCAGTGAAGACCCAAACCCCACCGCCGCAAGACGCCTACCCGTACTTCGACCCCGACTACCTCCCCTCCTCATCCTCCTCCACCCCGCCGCCACGAACAAGCCCGCTCGTTTTCCCCGTCCTTCTCCTCTACCCCTTGGAAGCGCAAACCGACCTCCTCACCTCATTCCCCGAATCCTCCACTTTCTCCGACCAGCTCGCACCTGTGCTCGACCCGCCTCCGCCGTGGGATAAAGAGGGCAAGTATGCACTGGGGAAGGTGGCGGTGTATGTCGTCACGGTTAGGGGCAGGGTGTTGAAGCTGGGGATGGGAAGGAGGTTGTTGGATGTTTGGCCTGCTGCTGCTGGGACTCCTTCTGGTGCGAAGGAAGGCGAGAAGGGGGAGAAGGGAGAGAAGGGAGCGAAGGGAAGCGACGGGGTCGTTTGTAGGGATGGGTGGATCGAGGTGTATGTCGTTCCTAGGGGAGAGGAGGAGAGGAAATGGGTGGAGGAGATGAAGGCGAAGGTAAAGAAGCAGTGAGAGTGTCACGATGAGGCGGAGGGCGGGGTTTGGACATGCTGTATTGATGTTCGCAAGTGGGACATAATAGTCTCGTAGGACTGGGCAAGGAGCTCGTTACGGAAGAAATTTCCAGGAAGCCAATTGATTGTAGCACGAATACCAAATAAACAAGATGCAAATGTCCGATAACTTTTTGATACATGAATAGAAGAGGAGCAGGGGTATTCCCGAGCAAAGTTGCAAGTAGTTCGGTGTTTACTGCTTCTTCCGCGGGTCTGACTTCTCGAGCACGAACTCGCCCTCGATGTACAGCACCCCTTCGGGAGTCAAGTATGGCGAGTCCCTGCCATGGATGAGCCGCCGGACGCGCAGAGCATAGGAAGACGGCTCACTCATACTCCAAAGTCGGTCCACCCGGCGCGCTTGTCAGCTTCACCTCGATATGTTCGCCCGGCTCCAGCTTCTTCTTATGAAACCGCAAAACGACCTTCTCCTTGTCCGGCCTGCCGAGCCGCAGCACGCCGTCAATCGGGGCAGCCGCGCTACCCTTAAGCAACTTGAGCTGCATCACCCATCCCGAATTGGCAATCATAGCGGTCAATTGCCATGCTCTTCCTCTGGCAATCCACTGTGTCGTAACCTTCTTCGCGACTTTTACGCGCTTGCACCATGCAGGGACGGCCCATGCGACGCGGAAAGTGCCGACCGCCGCGTCGGAGATATGCTCCACAACGACACTGTTGTTCGTCAGAGCAGGACTTTGGGTGGTCGTCGGGCTTGTAGCGGCATGACCCACACCGATCACGCTTTCCGCATACGAAGGACGCTCGAACGTGGCGTACGTGCGTAAGGTCTGGAACAGCGCATTGGCGTCGTTCAGCATTAACGCCGCTCGAGCATCCGCGACCGTGCGAGGTGTCAGTGGGCTAGAGAGGAGGAGGTCGAGGATCTCGCTCTCGAGCGCTGCGCCGGGGTATGCCGGAACGGAAGGTGAGGCATGACAGTGCGCGAGGATGGCCCAATAAAGCGGGGTATGACCTTCGACTTCTTCTTGGATGAGCTCGTCGAATGAGAGGCCATTGGAGGCGCATGCGGCACGGCAGGAATAGAGGACATGGCACGCGCCCGGGTCATTGAGGTTACGGAGAGTGTCATATGTCTGGATTGAACGCGCATATAGCCAGGTTTTGATGCAGGGAAAGTAGGCACACGTACCACGCTCCGCATCGTCGCCCGCATCTCCTCGAGCTTCGTCTTCCGCTTCCAGTTCTGCACCACGCTCCCCATAACGAACGTGAGGTCCCATCCTGACCCCTCTGGCGCATCCTGAGCCGGCGAAGGTGCTAGCGAATTGACGAGCGAGTCGAATGCCGCTGCGAGCGGTCGTTTCTCGTCGCCCGTGCGAGGGGTGCTCGCACTCGCCGCGCCCTGAGCAACGATATCGTACAACGGAGGCGCGTCATCCGTGAACTGCGTATTCTTCATTGTTGTTGCTCGTTTTCACCGGCTAGGGCACGCGAGAGTAGTGTCGGGAGGCAAGATGACTCCAGCCAGGCTGGGGTGGTTTCTTGTCGTGGACGACGAGGAGCCATTGCGCCGCAGTAAGAAGAGGGGTGGAGGCGCATCGCTCTCCGCAGTCGATATTCAAATCAGAATCGGCCTTGGCGGTAATTAGGGTTGCTCCGGCCTTTCGCGCTTTGTTATCTCCGAGCAACTCATCAATCGCCACAATGCACATAAGAGGGGTGCATATCTTTGGGGGTCATTGGCCTGTGACTCGACGCATTTTCAGATACCATGGAGGGAACTGCGCCAAAGACACAGTCGAGCTATGTGCACGGTTGCGGTACGCGTAGAACGCGTCCAGGGCTTTTCACGAACTTGGACAGTGAGCGGTTCCGAGGTGCGTTTCATGCATGCGCCGTCCAAAAAAATGCTACCGTCTGGTTGCTAGGCCAATCCATCCGATCCATCCGAAAAATCTTCTGCAGAGGGATTTGCTCCATAGGCGACCATCTCCATCGCTAGTCCGACGTTCGCTTTCCCCTTGTCTGGCTCCCCTCCAATGGCGTCCAATGATGTTGGTACTAGCTCCGAGGGCAACCTGCAGTCCCTTCTTGACACTCTCAACTTGATCAATGCGCAATACGGCGTCAATCTTACACCTGAGCCTGAACCAGCAGCTGAATTACCAACTTCACCCGCACCCATAGCTCGACTTGAAGCCATTCGTCAGGACTGCCATGATCTCATTGCCTGTCTTCCCGAAACGCTGTCTCTGACTGGCAAGGCAGAGTGGACCAGCTCTCTTGGCACAATTATCGACAAGTGCTCAACACCTAAGCCGCTGAACGTTGCTTTGGTTGGCGAGATGGGTGCAGGAAAGACAAGCCTGCTTCACGCACTCTTAGAAGTTGATGTCTGTAAGGTTGGACAAGTGGTGAGCAGTGTGCTTCACCACATTTTACGTCTGCTAAACCATAATAAGGATGTCGGTACCGATCATCCCACTACGTTGCTCTACCATGATGAGGAGAGAACCGTACGCAAGATGGAGTTGCTTTCCCTGGATGAATTGTTGAACGTGAGTGCTGACCAATCGTCCCCGACATACACACATACTTATGGCATCTATACGATGATCATAGACAATAGAAGACTGGCTTGCAGCAATATTGGGAATGTGGGTTGACAAGCTCCCGTCTAAATTAGGCTCTATTCCTGACCTTTGGCGGGCCAGTGAGAATGCCGAAGATCGAGCTAAGGCTATGAACGCGGTTTCCGAGGTAAGACATTCACATACGCTGCACCAGTCACTTGGCTCATGAGCAGCTCAGATGTTCAGTCAGTATGTCCTCACAGTCTTGCTCACCAGCGGCAGAGGAACCCACTTGGCAATAGGGGCGTAGAACTCAGCATGCTATTCAAGCGGACCAAGCTGGAAAGTGTGATCCGGGCTTTTGCGTTCTTCAAAGATCTTGGCAAGACTATGGAGCTTGAAGAGCATGACGGACAGCTTCCTGGGGTGATGAAGGCTTGAAAATCGTGTAGCATGAACTCTTCTCATATATGATGGTAGGAAGCAAGGAGAGCGGCCTCTCCGTGCGAGAGTCTAGCCCACAATGGTGACACGGTAAGCCTCTGTGCACACCGAAAGCCTGGTGTTCCGTGCTGACCTCCAAAAAGGCTCGGCTGGTTCCTATCAGAACGTATGCATTCCTCCCAGCCCCTCTCTATGGTATTGATGAATCATAGAGAGCAAGTACTCATACGGAATCCCTTACTACACCATGGTCTCAGTTTCACGGACGCTCCTGGGTTTGGCGATACAAATTTGTTTCGGATCACCAGTGCAAAACGGACACTGTTGGAAGCCGATATCATCTGCATGGGTAAGCATACAACAGTCTCAGTTACGCCTCATGTGTCAGTTCTAATGGCCAATGTTGGAAGTCCTTCCTGTGAAACGCTGTGATTCAAGCCAGGCATGTCGATCCCATCAAATTTTCTTAGCATACACTAAACTCTCACAACAGATCGGCCAAGATATCGCAAAGTCTGTCAGCATACCACGTGGATATGGTGTGACAGATCGTTCATCTTTAACTACACATTGGTCAATGACCGAACCCTTGATGGAAAGCGAGTGGAGCTCATTGTTGTTTGCACCCAATGTGATGTGAGCAACCCGAGAAACATTATCTGACCAAGAATACGAACCTTATGAGCAATGACCTCAGCATGGACTCAGCGAGCCAGAACTGCGGAAGGTTGCGGATGCTGTCTGGCTCACAGATAAAGAGCGGGAGGAGATGTGTGCTCTTCTGAAGGTAAACACTCAAAAACCTGTGTTTTCTGCCTAAGGGTATCTTATTTTGCAGGACATCAATGCTGCGGAGGCAGGCATTCAGCAAGTCGAGTGTGCACGGGCTCCTCTACTGAAGTTCTTGCATGGAAAAAGCTACATACGTCCACACAAGAAGGCTCGTTTCAGTATCAAGGAGGAGTCTCCAACTTTGAGTGCTGTGCGTAGAAGCAGATACACTGCCCGGCCAGAAAGTAAGTAAGGTTTCTTACAATGGAATATCTTCTTTAGAGCCAGGATCCGGCACAAAAACAAGTTCAATCAAAACTGGATCAGGTACGCTACCTAGAATTCCTTTGTCTAGAAAGACTATTAATGCTGTACACAAGATCGCACAGGTCGTAGGGCAGCTGCAGGATGAGGTACAGGATCTCAAGCGCCAGCTTCGGCATCTATTTGTTGTGAGCCTCCTTTGCCCGTTGAAGACTCCTTGCCAGCTCATTCGCTAGTTGGCTCGAAATCGTCATGCGAGGGAAAAAATGGAGTATGTTCTGCTGCTGGATTCGCAGGTATCTTGCTCATGATGGTGGTTTGCATCAGGCGCGTCATTCGAACCTGGCTGAGGGAAGAGGCGAGGCCGTATTTTCCTATCAGGTGCAATCATGACTGAAACTGAAATCTTTCTGCACAGCCATCTCATTCAATCGAAGTTTTTACAGTCGCTGCCAATTGCTATCAGAAGCTTACTCTTGCCAACGAAAATGATGACTGTCATGAGAATGTGGATGAGGTCAGCCCCATTGCGCCTGTGGCTACGGCCTTGCCCACCCCATTCACCTGTCTCCTATGTAGACCGACATACCTGCGCTACGAATGCACCTCCAACAACGAGGTCTGGATGCACTGAGTGAATATGCAAGCAATCTGGAGCGCACCTTGCAAGTAACTGTTGAGGAGATCACCAATTCCCTGTCGGCTCAAGGGCAACCTTGTCTTGAGCTATTACCGGCGCTTCAACAGCACTTTGGCGTTCGAAACAATGTGGTCGCAGAAGTACGTGATGACGGTGTATCTAATCGTTCTAACAGTGTCGCATTAACCCTGTGCAGCAACTCAACTCGAAACTGCACGACATATTGGACAAGTCTTTTGGGTGGAAGAAAACCTTGAACACTGGCTGCGTCAGCGCCGCTCAAGAGGTGGGTGCATATGCATATTCGCAGGGTCTGACAGCATACTGGTTGTTGTGCTCACCCCGGGCTACAGACGGTCAAGAGTCTCAGCAAGAATCCAGACCTCCTCTTCAGAGATTCTTTGGGTCGACCGATAACTCGTCTTAATGTCTTACGAGCTGCCTGTCGAGCAGAACGAGACGGCATTTTTGCAGATATCGATCTCAATGAGGGACTCGCAAGAATATTCCTTGCTCAAATGCGAACTCTATGGGATAACATCTTCCTTGAAATTGAGCAAAGGCTTGTGGACGCTTTTGAGGTCTGTGGTGTGCAACAGGATATCTCCTGCATGTCTAGTTACAGAGTTCACAGGCCATCACTGGAGCAATGCGAGACAAGGTGGCACAGTTGGGTGGGCCGTAGTCTTACTCTCTCTGTGTGTTTGATTTTGACCTCCACTTGTAGATAACTTAGGATTCCTGGGGAATTCTCACCTAAGGAGAATTATGAAGAGGATTGGAAGAACAGGGAGGAAGGCGTTTCAACGCAAGATGAGGCAAGCAACATGGGAGTGCTCTGCTCTCATGGCATCTGCGCGAGAGTAAGTATCTGAAACCGATTCGAATACAGAGCATAGCTAACTCAGTACTCAGAAACCTGCGCTTGAAGTTGTCCAGTCACTTTAAAGAAAGTTTGAAGCCGGCATATCAACGAATCCTCGAAGAGAAAGGAGATGGTGCGGTATTACGCGCCAAAGTCAGACCCGGTAACATTGTCTATGAGCCCTTCTGACAACCTTCCTAGGCAGCGTTTGTGCGCCACATTCAACGAAGGAACCATATTCTTCAGCTACCTGCCAATTTCATAACGACTCGCTTATCTGAACATATCGAAGACCTGAGGCGCTTTGTGACTCAGGAAGTGAGCGCTGCATCCGATGCCCTCAGGTCCTCCTACATGGGTAGGTTGAAACCCGTCTAGCCAGAGTTTGATGCTAATGTGTTGATCCCAGCTATCATGCAAAAGGTCAACAAGTCGGACATGGAGGAGGCGAAAGCACGCAAGAAGCTTTTACAGTGTGCGATCACCATCGCTCGGCAGCGCATTGCGGACCGTGATGTAGGGAACAACGACGCGAACGACGGCAGCGACACTGATGAACAGTCTGACTATGACCTGCTGAATGACATAGAAGACTGGGAGATGATTTGACGGCGTGTTCGTTGCTGGAGGAGCTTGCCAACTACGAGGTGCGGTGCACGGCAGCTACAAGCACAGCTGCGGACAAGCGCGGCCTCCGACCTTGGCAAAACGGTTCGCTTTTCCGAAATGGCAACTGAAGTGCTTCCAATATTACCGCTTTTCTGCCCTGATCTCTCTTCACCTTGTACAAAACGCCTTTTCCTTTTCGTTCATCTAACATGCCCTGGAATTGAACTGCAAGATCCGACTTCGTATCTGCAGTGATCGTCCAAAACGCTTCGCTGTTCTTCTTTTTTCTGTCGTTCCAGTGCTGAGTGCCCGCTCTAGACCACCTTCATTGTTCATACAGAATTTCACCCTAATTCATACATTGTATATAGTACATCTGGCTAGCACGCCCCCAATAGAACAAAGCGCTAGCTGCTCAGCCAATACCCCCGCGGCGATTGACACCACGGATACTGTGATTCGGCGCCTTCCTTCCACTTCTTTCCGCTTCTTTCCGCCTCTACGGCCGGCCATCACAAACCCGAGAAGGCACAGGGACAACATCGGAAGAAATTCGTCTTCTCCCCTGCGCAGATCCGGCCCTCCGGGCTTCGAAGTTCGTGAATCTCGGATTCTCGTGACAATTCATCTCGTAAGTATAGCAGATAGATTGATCCTGTGGATTCCGCATCGAAACGTGTGGCCGCGGTCCTGCGCGGAACCCATCCTTCCAAAGCACAAGAAAGAGAAACCATAAAACCCCGGAAAAAGCAGAAAACCTAAACGATACAGTATCCCTTGCCCGAGACAGCCAGCGACTAGCGACTCGCGCCAGCTTTGACGAGAAGAATTCTTCGAAGTTGACTAGGCTCCGGATTGTCGTTCATCCCAGTCAGGCAGTCGGGAAGAACAGGCTTGTAAGCCGCGGAAAAGAAGCCCCTTCGCCTGCGTGCCTCGAAGTATTTTGGTTTGACTTCTGAGAGCCTGAAACCTTATTCCCCTAAGTCTCTAGGAATCGTCAGCCTATCAGCCCACTCTCCCAATCCGGCAACTGCTCACCTCCCGTACGCGCCCGTTAGTCCTGTCCCCTACGACCCCAGTCCGCACACACAACCACTCTCCAGCAGCCAGCAGCCAGCACTCCACATTCCACATTCCGCGCCGGCGTTGGTACAGGGTACAGGGCGGGCGCTATGGGGCACATTGTTCGGCCACTAGCATTGTGAGCAGGATCAAGTCGAGACAGTCTAGGAATTCGGGCTGGACGACGAGGGTTGGGTCTTGTGCGCTTTTTGCGACTTTTGTGGCCGGAGAGGGTGGAGACGGAGGGTGGAGGGAAGCGGCGAGCGTTGGGAGGGGGTGGGAGGGCAGGTGAACTAGGCACTATTGACGTCGTTAGATGCGTTCTCGTATGGATGAGGGAAGACGAGGGGGGTACGTACCTCAAAGGTGCCAGATGACGGGTTACACCGCCAAACAAACGTACCCGGATGCCACTCCTTCGCACAGAACCTCACTTCCCTACCCCTTCCCATCAGCTCACGTCCTCCCTCTAAGGAAAAACAAGAACACTCACGTAGCAGAAACTTGTACGCAGTTCTTGAGCGCCACTTCCGCACCTCTATACCATACACTTCCCTTTCCCTTTCCCTTTCCCTTCCCTTTCCCGCTCTTGCCGCTGACGAACGGCCCCCGACTCTCCACCCTCCCTACTATAGGCCCAGAATGCAGAGTCGCGCTCTCCCACCCAAGACTGGGGGAATCGTAAGCCCTCGAAATCGAATATCTCTGCCCCCGCGCCCCCGCCCCCGAACCGGAGGCGTCTGAAGCTGGAGGGGAAAGGGAGAGAGGGACGAGGAGGGTGTTGAGGGGGGAGGAGGTGAAGAGCTTGTATTTTGCTGGTTCTGCTGGTGGAGCTGGTTGTGCTGGGAGGGAGGCGGGGGAGTAAGGGGAGTCGGTACGGGCGGAGGAGAGGCTTGATCGTGGACTTCCTGGGCTTGTGGGCGTTGCTAGTGGACTCGCCAGAGGCGTCCCGGGACCGACGAGCAAAGTCGGTTTGGGCTTCGGCTTCCCCCCCAACCCAGAGCTCTCATAAGACCGCTTGCATCTCGTAGCTGTCTTCCTCGCCAGCCGATAAAGGTAGATCAACAGATCATCCGGCAATTGCAGAGGTGGGTCTTGTGAGGAAGAGGTAGGGGAGTCGGTATAGTGTACGTAGGGGACGTGGATCTCGGCGAGGTTTAGGCCGAGGTAGTATATTGGCGTGCTTGGGGGAGGGGGTTTGTGTGTGTTGGTGCTGGTGCTTGCGGTGGGGTCGGGTGGAAGCGAGAGGGATGGGGGGAGGGAGGTGCGGCGGGACATGCTTGATGTTCGGGAGGAGGGGGAGCGGGCGAGGAAGGGGTGCCAGAGGGAGGAGGAGGAGAAAGGACGAGGTCGTTCGGTGTATGCGGGAGGGGCGAGGAGGGACGTGCTCTGCATCGTGGGCATGCACGAGGTTTATGTATGCGCCCACCCAAGCGGGGAGAACAGAAACTAGCGAGCAAGACAGACGTCCGATCCGAAGCGCCAGAGAGAACCCCCCAGGCGCAGAAGACTGATGGCTAAAAGTCGATGGCAGAACAGCGACGTTCGCGAAGAGAGCGAAGACAGGAGTCCGTCCTTGATGGCTGGCGGTAGTAGGCAGAGGAGGTTAAAGGCGAGGAGTAGAAGCCAAAGGGAGCTGGGCTAGAACGTGATCCCCCTCAAGCAACGCATCTCCACGGCCTACCAGCAGGCCAGCTCGAAACCAGACGGGGAAGACCAACGAGAACGAGAGGAGGGGAGAATATGCGTTTGAAGTGCGCCGCGGGGTTTATAGCTGTGTGCGGCGAGGACTGATGGACAGCAAGAAAGAGAGGCTGGGGGTGCGTGTTTGTGCGTCACCCCCCGCCGGGTTATGAGTGAGGGTTGAGTGATGAGGGATGGTGCGGGGATTAAGGCAGGTCCAGACCGCGTCCTTTGTCCGGGCGGGCGAGGCGTCCATCCCTCTCAAGTCTCAAGCGCTCATCGATATCCGGGGAAGACGTCACCAGTGCAATACCGGTACAATACCAGCTGTCGCACTGCCAGTGACCTTCTTCGAGCGACGTAGGCCGATGAGCGACACAGCGACACAGCGAGGCAACGAGGCCAACCACGAGCCCACGAGCCCATGAGCCAGCAAGCTTCGCCGGAGTCAGATTCCCGTGTCTTCTTCCCTCAGAAGCAGCGTGCTGGCATATCCATACATACCAGTCATGTTCTCGCCCACCATATGAGAAGGCTAAAGGTTGGGTTTGGTGTCTTTCCTCGGGTTTGTACGTAATGGGGGGTAAGATCCTAGGTGCTGGGATTATGCCTCGGACAAGAAGGTGAGGGAGGGAAGAAGGTCGGAGATCCATAGTACTTAGGGGACGGTCGTCCAGCTAGCTCATCACTGCGAGCGGGGATACGGAGTCGGGCCAGCGAGGTATTTGCCCGGCCGGAAGCGAGGAAGCGGAGAAGCGAGAAGAAGCGGGCAGTGCCACATTTAGGCGATGATAGAGATAAGCATGCTCATCCATCATGACAGCAGCAGCGGCGATGATGCCTCAATCTATCCGTCCCGTCCCATCAAGGACGTCGGAGCACCGGCCTGCCATCCGGGAAATAGAACCGCTCCCAACGACAGCTACGGCCGACAGCTTAAGGCGAGTCAGACAGACAGACAGACGCGCGTGACTCGTTGTCTGAACCGGATCGAAGCTGTAAAGGGAAAGACGGACGCGAAGTGCGTGGTCCGCGCGCGTCGTCGTCGAGCTGAGGAGGGCTGCGACAGGCTGGAGATAACGAACCCCTATACCACCGTGAATCGACCAGTTGATACCACAAAACTTGGTGGGAGTCTTTTGTTACTTGACTGTTACTCCTGCTTGGTGCGGTCGTTGTTTGCTTGCTGTATCGCTGGGAATTGTTGTTGTATTACTACGACTCGTCAGCTTTCCATTCTACCCGACCTCGTCGTCGTCGTCAGTCTCGGCCTCTCTAATCCCGCCTTTCCTACTGGCTCCTCCCCACTACCATTCCCATCACCGCCTTACTCCCTCCCCCATAGCAGCACGCGACGATGCCAACGCTCGACCACCTCGTCCTCCTCGTCCCCTCCCTCTCAGAAGCAATCACCTCCTTCGCCTCACACGGCTTCACCCTCATCCGGGGCGGCACCCACTCCGACGGCCTAACCGAGAACGCCCTCCTCATCCTGTCCGACGGGACGTACATCGAATGCATCTCCTTCCTCCCCCCTTCTCCGTCCGAGCCCTCCTCCCTCACACAACAACGCGAGTCCCACTACTGGTGGGGCAAGCAACCGGGCTACATTGATTGGTGCTTGGGGCCGGGGGTGATGGAGTCAGCCGTGATTGTCAATGCGATCAACTCGGCGGGGGCGGGGATCAAGTATGACCCGCCTGTGGCGGGGGGGAGGAGGACGGCCCAGGGTCAGCAGCTGAATTGGCTCGTTAGTTTTCCGGATGTGGGGAGCTGTGGGCCGAGGGGGAGGCTGCCGTTTTTTTGTCAGGACGTGCCGAAGGATAGTCGGTATTTACGGGTGCGTCTGCCTTCCCTCACCTCTCTCCGCTCCTCTCCTCTCATTCCATCTTGCTTCTCCTGCGCGGCTCTCTCTTGGAGTTTGACCTCTCTGCTTAGGAGAGGGAGGGTGGGAAGTCGAGAGGAGGTGTCAATGTTTTGCGTGCGCGTGCTGACACCCCTCGTCGCAGGTCCCGCATCGTTCCGCCAACCCCGGAGTGACATTATCGCACATAACGATCCTCATCCGCCCCTCCCGTCTCCCCACCTATCTAACCCACATCCGCGCCGTCCTCTCCTCCTGCGGCGCCGAGTCTCTCCCCTCGGACGATCCCCTCACGTATGAATACCGCGTTTTTACCCCGGGCGCGCAGGGGACAGTGGGGATAACGGTCAGGAGTCCGTTGACGCTTGAGGAGCAGGTGTGGGCGGAAGGGCATGGGGATGGGGTGTATGAGTGTGTGCTTAGGGTCGGGAGACGGTTGGGGGAGGTGTTGGTTATTCAGGATGCGAGGTTTGCTTTTGAGTATGATGATTAGGGGGCGGTGGGGAAGTGGGCGGTTGCTCGGCTGGATCGGTTGCAAGGGAGAAGGGGACGAGCACGAGCTGGGAGACCGGTCGAGTCGATGTAAGGGGAAGGCAGCAAGGGGTATCAACCTTCATGGATTGTGGGTCTACAGATACAACACGTCTAGCCCCTCCCTCGACCAGCTCCACCCCCTTCCTCGACCAGCACTCTCCCTTCCCTCGACCAGCACTCTCCCTTCCCTCGACCAGCATGCCCCCCTCCCCCAACCAACTCTACAGCCCCACCCGTCTACACGCCACAGGCTACCGCTACACGACTCTCTCCCCCTCCCCCTCCCCCTCCCCCTCCCGCTCATCCTCGGACTCAGCAACATATCCCACCCGATCCCTCGCCACAGCCTTCAGTTCCTCGAGTCTTGCACGCATCTTGGGTCTATTTTTGCATTTTAGTTAGGGTCAACGTTACGAGACGAAATGAATGAATCAATGTGACGAACGATGATGTTTTCGAATATGGGTTGAGGGGAGATTGGTGCAAGGGAGATGAAGAAGAGGGCGACGTACACTTCCTCCAGCTTAGCCTCCAACGCCTGTTTCTCTTCCTGCAAAGCAAGCCTCTTCTCCGCATCGAGCTCCGTACTGCTCCCCCCACACCTAATCAGCACCAAGCCGGCAGACAGAGAAGCAGGGTGGAAGAGGAAGAGGCGTACAACACGTAGTTCCCTTGCCCGTCAAATTGGAGGATCATCTTATGATACTTCCACAGACTCGGTCGATGGGACACTGTCAGCAGGGTGATTCCCAGTTCTGCGTCCCAAGCATCAGCACCCACCCACCCATATAGCCCACAAGGCGAGAGAGGGCGAGAGAAGAGGTGGCACTGACCAGCAACATAATCAAACATCATCCTCTCCACCTCGAGCCCCACGCTGCTCGTACACTCATCAAGAATCGCGTACTTCGGCCGGTGATAAAACAGCCTAGCCATCGCGAGGCGCTGTTTGTCCCCCCCGCTCAGGGAGGTGGACCAGTCTCGCAGGGCGTCCCAGCCGCCTTCGCGTGGGACGATGGGGTGGAGGTCGACGTGTGTCAGGATGGTGAGGAGGTCGTCGTCTGTTATTCCCTCTATATAGAGAACGTTTGGTCAGCAAATCTTCTCTGGGAAGGCGTAGCCGCCAGGGTATGGGAAAGACAGCGACAGCGAGAGGGGATAGAAGAGAAGAGAGACGCACTCCTAGCCATATCATCCCTCCCATCAGGATATATAACCTGATCCCTCAGCGTCCCCAGCGAGCAATACGGCCTCTGCGGGATATAGGTGAACTCCTCCGGCGGGGGCTTACGGACTACGCCGCCGTAGACGGGCCAGAGACCGCCTAGGATCCGGAAGGTGGAGGACTTGCCGCATCCGTTTGGGCCTACTATGAGGAGGTGTTGCTACGCGAATCAGCATCAATATGCGCGTCCATCATGGCATCCAGCAGCGCAGAAGGCGCAAGCGGATGGAATGGAGTGGAGGATAGAGGAGGAAATGTGAGATGAGAGACGCACCCCCGGCTTAACCCAGAAACTTAATGCCCTAACAAGCACCTCCCCCGCCGGGCTCACGATAGGCACGTCCCGGAACTCGATCTCCTCGCTCACCTCCACCCTCCCTCTCTGTCCCAGGAGCTCCGTGTCCGCGTTCGCAGAAAGCCGCTTTTGGAAATTTCCGGCTCGGACGTCTTCGAGCGTCGTGAGGAGTTGGTCGACGCGGGCGGTGTAGCCTGCTAGTTCTGATAGTTCTGTTTTGCGGTGTGAGTACATGGCAGATAAAAGCAGGCAGGGGAGAAGGAAAGGAGAGGGAGAAGAGGACGGACCTTTGTACGAGTAGAGAACACGGCCGAATGCGTCGCTTGCGCTCAGCAGCAGTCGCCGATTGGTGACGAACCCCTCTGTCCTCGCTCCCAGATCCCCACTAGTCCCAGGAAGCCTAAAGAACACCGGTATCGCACAAATACACATCCCCACCGCCCCCCACAGCCACTTCACGACCCCCTCCTCGGCAGTAGCGTGCGCCGCCCTGATGCGCAGCACGCGGTTTATGTGCTTCGCGAGGGAGAAATAGGATCGGTCGAGTTTCAGTTTCTCGGTTTGTTCCCCGGCGAGGAAGGCGATCTCTTCTGCTGAGAAGAGGATACGGGCGTGGGTCGTGCGGAGGGCGCCGGAGAGCTGGGATTCTAGGGCGGCTAGGGCGCCGAAGGGCGGGGTGAGGGCTCGCACTGTCACCTGGCGCGTTAGTGTTCTGCTTCATGGAAAAGAGAAGGAAGAAGGTGGGTACGCACGCAAGGCAGCGCTGCTCTGAACTAGTACGGTGAGCAGGACGAGACCCTCAGCACCGACGTTCCGCGATAGCTGGTAGTTGTACAGGATTACGTCTAGGACGGGCTTGGCCGTGTTCCCATATATTGCCGCGAGGGCAGACGAGAACTGCTGAATATCGAGCGTTATCAGCTGGTCCGCATCCGTCGTCCTGTCGTCCAGGTTCGCTAGTCAGGAATCAGCACGAGCAGATAGGAGAGGCAGGCAGGCAGGCAGGTAGGCAGAGAGAGAGAGGTAGGCAGAGAGAGAGAAGGCACGCACCAAGCTGATAGAACGCCTGTGCGCTCTTTCCCTCCCCCTCTGTGCCCAAGTACAGGTCCATCACCCGCCTCGTCAGCCTTGTCCGGTACGCAATAGCCAGCTTGCTCTGCACGTAACTCAGCATCGAGTTCGTATATGTAGCCGGTACGGCCACCGCCATCCATTTCGCGATATTCAAGAGGAACTGTTTTGGCTGTGCGCGCACGAGAGAGGAGACGATCCGCCCGTCGAGGGCGGCGACGTAGAGGGAGAGGAAAGTGCGCAGGAGGAGGAAGGAGGAGTGCATTATTAGCAGAAGGGCTTCCTTGGATGAGGGGGAGGGGATGACGATCTTGAGCAGGCGGGCAAGCCGGGTGTAGAACAGGGCATCGACTTCCACGCGTTGTTTGCGAGCGGGAGGCTTCTCGTCTCCTTCCGAGGTGGTATCATTGGAGGTGGTGCTAGAGGGACGGCGCTTGCGCACTGCTGGGCGGGCGAAGCTGTTGTACGACGTACCCAGCGAGTAGGCGATGAACAGCGTGATGAGGACGCGCTGGATCGCCGGCCTGTTCCTCGCATAGACCTTCGATAGTGAGCTGAGCTGAGCCCGTAGTTGGGGCGAGAGGGTGGGGGCCATCGTCCTCGTCGGTCTATGATGGTGAGCAGGAAGGAGGCGTTGACGACGACGAAAGGGGGGACGACTCGACGCCGATGAGGCCCGCCCCGTTTGTGGGATGCACGCGCATGGTGGTGAACGTGATTCTGCCCTATTCCGGGGTACATCGGCGTTTACGCGTCCGTCCGCGCTGATAAAGCCGACTCCGGCTATCTCCGGCTTTGACACGAATGTTACTTTTCGAGAGTCGGTCAAACGAAGATAAGATACAATGGTATCCACAATATACATATACAAATCCCTCCTCTTACAATCCATAGCTCTATCTTCCCCAGAAGATCCTGATCAAAAGATCCAACAGGCCCTCCCCCGCCTCTAATTCTTCTCCAGCACGAAATCCCCCTCCACCCAGACCGCCCCCTCCGCATCAATAAACGGCGAGTCCTCATACTCCAGGCTCGCCGCGCCCGGCGTATCGCTCAGCTTCACATACGCGCCGGTGAAATCATATTCTTCCAAATTCGATTTCGTGATCTTCAACGTCACGGTCTTGGGTCTTTCTCCTTCCCCTCCTCGGGGAGGAGCGAAGGGTGTGGGTGAGGTGAGCAGGTCTTCGGGGGAGGAGGGAGGAGGCGAGGGGGTGCCGAGCTGGATTAGCGCGCTCAGGGCGGTGCTGCTCGACCCGGTGTGAGGGAGGAGCGAGATGGCGCAGTACCACGTTCCCGACGAATAGGGATTATGTCCCTCGCTGATAGCGAACATGAGCTGCCATGCCCTCCCTACATGCACACATCAGCCTGAGCCTGCGCACCCGAGAGTAGGAAGTAGTGGGAAGAAGGAGGAGGAGGAGGAGGAGGAGAAGACGCACCACGAGCAATCCACCGCACCTGCACCTTCTTGTGCATCCTCATCCTCCTCAACCAATCCGTCAACCTTGCCCGCATCCTGAAATGCCCCGCTTTCCCGTCGGGGACATGCTCCACCCAAACCGTATCCACTTCCCTCCTCTCCCAGTCCTCGCCCGCTCCTCCCACGGACGTGCCAGAAGACCCAGAAGCAGACGCGACGGACGACCGCGCGACTATACTTTCCGCCAACCCCCGGGGTGCGAACCCTGCGCTTCCCCTCAGATACTGGAATAAGGCATTATCGTCCCCCAATACACAAGCCGCCGTCCCCTCCCGCTGCGTCTTCTCATTCAGCTCGAACCCCGTCAGCAGATCCAGCGCCTGCCAACCCCCTGCAGGAGGAGGACAGTTGAGCGACCCTCCCGGAAGAGTGCGGACTTGAGGGGAGAGAGTCAGGACTGCCCAGTATAGAGGTGGGTGGCCTTCGATGGGCTCCTGTGAGAGCTGGGGGAAGGATATGCCGTGCGAGGCGCAGGCGGCGTGTGAGCTGTACAGGACGTCGAGGGAGGAAGGGTCGGACAGGTTGTGGATCACGTCTTTGAGCTGTTTGTCCATTATCCATAATCTCAAGTCAGAAATTCTGTGCAAGGCAGAGAGACAGACCAAGGCTAAAGACGGAAGACGCACCAAAGCCCTAACAGTCCGCCGAATCTCTTCCTCCTCTTTCCGCCTCTTCCACCATTCCCCACTCAACACCCCCCACGTCCCCCCTCCTCCTCCCCTCCCTTCCCCCTCCTTCACGAGCGGGATCGGAGGCCTGCTCGGACCCGCAGTTCCGGAAGTGGACAGGTAGGGAAGAGGCCGCTTTTGGTCGCCGGCTGGGCGGGAGGAGGGGGAGGAGGGGGGGAGGCTGTCGTACGCTGGGGGGCCGTCTAGGGGGTCTTTGGTGATGACCATCTCGTCTGTGAGTTCTGCGTGCAGTACGCAAATGATGAGGATGATGTTGATGATGATGGTGATAATAGGGCGCGCGGGGTATGATGCGGATTTCCGAGACGAAAGATCGAGGCAACGGGCGGCTTTTTGAGAGTGCGAGAGTTGTGGAGGGCTGAGCCGCAGCGAGGCCGGGCTCAGCTGCGCCGAGGCTGGCTCGCGTGCTCTTGCTGCGGGGGCGCTTCGCAGCCCCAACTGGCACCTAACTTGAAGCTCAGGCTCGTCGTCGTCGTTACCTTTTCGGCATCTTCTATGATTCTTCCTTGTCTCTTTCATCCATACTGTATACTGTATATATTCGCCGGCTCTATGAGCTGGACCAAGGGATATCTGAGTGTCAATTTGCTTCAGCAATCGCCCCGGCTCCAAGCACGCTTCGGAGTTCAGGCAAACGGCACGACTATCTGTACAGAATCTTCATTACTAGGCGCTAATACAGTTCAACACGGGCATTGATTCCAATCAGGGTAAGGTAAGGGTGAGGGTATCCATGCCGTCCGGACAGGTTATGGGACAATGCGCTGGCGTTACGATCCAATGGAGAACGCGGTCGCTGGGGTGGTATCGTAAGGGGAGGTCGTGGTGATATGGTCGTCGGATCGTAAGGTAACAGCGGGTGATGTTGTTCTCACTTCTCAGCTCTACGCAGACTGGGTGTCGCGCTCCAGGATTCTAATCCTGATCAGTGTGGATTGCCTCGTTGCTCTCTCCGAGTCCCTCCAAGATAGTTTCCGCGCAGAGGAGCAGTCTCTTCTGTGCCTCTATATCCTCGTGGTCGTTCTCGCTTAAGCTCCGTTCCATATCTATAGGTGATGAGTGGGCAGACTGCACGGAAGCATGATTTCGTGCGTACTAAGATATGCATGCCTCAGCCCGTTCGCAGCATGGTAGACACGTCGCTCCAGCTCTTCGGCCGCGTTGCGCAAGTACTTCTTGAGCTCGGAATGCAAAAATGCGTGGCAGGACGCCAGTACGTCCTTGTTACGATGGAGGATATAGTCCACAAAAACGCGCTGGCATGTTAATTAGGCTGCGTCGCAAAATAAATTTCACAGCTTTGTGTACCTTTGCGTGGTTGATCGCTCCGTGACCTTCGATCGCCGATGCCGCCTTGTATGCGCCAGCGAGCTTGCCTTTCAGATGAACTGCAAGGTTTTTTTGTAGTTCCCTACCGGCGTGGTAAGTGCAAGAGGTCGCAGCTCCCAAGAGATAACCCACTGTCTTGCTGCGTGCATGCCACCGGCTACCTCCATTCCGGCTGCGACCATTTTTCCGTGGAACCACGGCATCGCTGAGCGACAAAGTTTCTGAACACGCTTCCGTATGTCGTCATTCCCGAAGAAATTGAGCTGCTCTGGTACGAAGGCGGTAAGCTGATCGTGTGCCGGGAGGTAACAGTTGCAAGAGGGAGTGGCTCACCCACAAGAGACACTTTGCGTTTCACTTCTCGCGCGACGATCTGAAGACCGCCAAGTGTGAGCAAATCGGGAGCGAAAATAGGTGAACTCTGTACGCATACATCCAATATCTCAAGGTGCCTTCGGCGTATTTGAGAGAATACGCTCCACCACTCTTCGATCATTTCGCCAAGCACTAAATCCGCCAAGTTTTTGTTTACGTTCACGTCGCCGTAGAGGCCAGCTCGCTCAGGATGACAGATAGCACGCATAAGATGTATTTTTTGAACTGGCTCCTGTCGCGAGTCCTTGAAGAGCCACATAAGCTCCTCAACGTCCATCGCTCTAATCTATCCCGGGTAAGCGACGCTCCAGAAAAGAAGACACAAACATACCGCCCTTACGGCTTTCCTGCACGCCCGCTCGAACTCGTGTTCGTTGAAAACTTGCTGCTTGAAGGGTCGCAGCAAGACGTGCAGCTGCTAATATGGGGATGAGTGAAAGCGCCGGGATGTGCAGGATAAAACCGAGCAACCTGTCGGAGAGCATGGCTATCGTGTCCGAAAGAGATCCTGACTACCACATCCAAGTCAATAGGCGGCTCTCCCGCCGGCGAAAGTGCGGTGTAAATGTCGTCAGCAAGCCCTCGCAATGCATCCTTTATCCGGATAGGATGATAGGTGCCTGGCACACCCTAAAAAGATGCATATATGCGCAAATATCTGTCAGCAACGGATCTCACCTGTTGTTGGACATTGCAGAGCACCTCCCCGGGAAGAGCATTGAGCAAACTGGTTGCTCCGAGACCAGTCTCACCGACAGACGCGAGAGCGAGCGCCTTCACCTCAGCAAGGATCTCCTGCAGAGTCCGGAGAGAGGCAAGCCATCCAGGCTTGCTGGGCAGACTAAGTTCTTGTCGAGAAAGGACCGCCAGTAGGTCGTTGCAATACCCGGAGAGATGGCGGAGCTGGCTGATCAAGGGCGGAATTGCAGCTGTTGCCTCGAGCGTCCGCTGCATCACGGACCGCTTCGGTGGAAGGAGCGGAGGGACCGGCAAGCCGTTCACAGCGCAAGTCCGTTTCACAGAAGGGAGCCCTGAAACCACTGGGTGACGATTGGTAGCAGAGAAGAGACAGCGGCGGCGCGTCGTATTGAAGCAGTAGACACTGGGGCAAGAGTGCTTGTCCTCTGTGGTACGATAATGGTACTCCCACGTGGGAGCCTAGCTTGCCTGTAAGTTTACCAAGATGCTGGAGAGGAGACGCATGACGCCCTTCTCCGCACGTGATCCATTTGAACAACAACAAGTTTCGACACAGGAGTTCCTCTCCTTCGGCGGGTAATTGGGCTGTGGAATGCGTAAAATATGAATAATACCCGCTGTAAGTGAGATCCATACTGTAGCACACCTAGGTAGGAGTTCTTTTAGATGCGCGGACTACTTCATTAACTTGAGCGAAGATGTCGCCTTTGATTCGTGTAGAATGTTGTCCCAGACCGTCGATGAGTACGAGATGGTAAGTCTGCAGGACATCGCTCTTTGGTTTCATAACTTTCCGAACATAATTGTACTGTATATGAGCAGTTATTTTAATGACAGATGATCATCGAGGTGCGCTGACTGCCCTGGTTCCTCGGTTCCGGTCGGTCTTGCGGAAGCAATCCCGGTAGGTTGCCCAAGTTTTCCTCCACGTCCCCTCAACGATCGCGTCCTGTGTCGCCGACCCACAACACCCTCTCCTCGTCCACCCTTCTCACAACTGAGGTCGTATAACCCCGTTGTTGCTCGTCAACTGCAAGCAGGAATAGACGAGTTGTTACTGTTCTCTTTCTTGCTTGCGTGGTCCAGTCGTCCGGTGCCTTGTCCTCGTCCCGTCCCCGTCCCGTCCTAGCCCGGTTGTGCAGCTAAGAGTGTCCTGTCAACGGCTCGTACTTCCGCTGCTCGACTCCATCAGCATCGCCCGTCGCCAATCCCCCGCCCTTCGCACGCATAACTCCTCTTGCTTGTGGTCCAGCAACAGTTCACCTACAGGACACAGCTCATCTTGGGCCATTCCGACAGTCACGTCTGGCTACACCAGCTCATTCGATACACGCTACGCGTTCAACGGAGTCAGCAACATCTCATCACTTCTACCGGCCAAGTCCGATAGAGTGCTTCAACCTAGACGTAAACCGCACGCAACTTCGCCATGTCCGCCGACCTGTCGAACGCTGAAGAGGAGACCATCAACGCCGCGCTCGAAGGTGCAGCATCACCCAGCCCAAGCGAAATGGATGTCGAAGCGTCAGCCCATCCAGTGATCGTGGACGATGAAGCAAACGGTGCAGATGAAGATGCAGATGCGGAGGGCGATGTCGATCCAGATGCAGAGGGAGAGGCTGATCCCGATGCCGATGGAGAGGCGGATATGGATGCGCACCCGGTCGCTGTGGATGCCCAGCCTGAGAAATCCGAGGATGCGCCTACATCATCTGATGTCAATGGGGATGTCAACAACGAGCCTAACGGCACATATGTGCGCTCCGTGCCCATAACCGCTGCGGCGGACTACTCCCCATCTGCACCACCGGCATTCCTTCCTTCGGTTGAACCGCCTGACAAAAACAATGGTAGCGCTAGCCCAGCAATCAAGCGCGAGTCCGAGTCAGCTACGCCCAACCCACCACCCGTTGCGCGGCCTGAGCTCCCAGCATCCATAACAGCTGCTATCAAGGCGGCGTCTGCAGCACAACCGCCTATCACGTCCGCCGGCGCCCCACCTGTAAAGGAAGAGCAGCCCGTGGATAGGATTGAGCAGCTCAGGCAGAGGATCAAAGATGATCCGTTTGACGGCGAGGCACATCTGGCGCTCATTGCAGCTGCAGAGGCCACAGGTGACGTGGAGCAGATCAAGCAGGCATACGAAGGCCTACTTGGTCCGTTTGCGGGTGCAGTCAGTCCTAGCTATATGCTATCTTTCGAGCCATATGCTAACACATTATTCGCCAGGCACAGCACCAGATCTCATACCTATCGCACTTCTTGACAAATCCGTCCGACTTCCCTTACGCCGAATCGCTGTTCGCACGCTTCCTCAGATCGTCACCCAGTGTCGACCTCTGGAAGTTCTACCTCACGTACATCCGCCGGGTTAATCCATCTGGAGAGCAGGGTAGGGAAACAGTCAGGAAGGCGTATGAGTTTGCGCTCGGATACATCGGGTACGACAAGGACTCGGGAGAGATTTGGAGAGATTACCTGCAGTTCCTGAAAGAGCAACCGGTGCGCACGAGTTGCACCTCCACCATGTGGTTGAATGGCTAATCTACGTTACAGGCAACGTCCACCTGGGAAGAACAGCAAAAGACGGACCTTATCCGCCGGACCTATCAGCGCTGCGTAGTGATTCCCCTGGAGAACATCGAGGCACTTTGGCGGGAATTCAACGCTTTCGAGAATGCCCAGAACAAGCAGACGGCCAAACGCTTCCTGGAGCAATACTCGCCAGCATATATTACAGCCCGTGCATCCATGAAGACGCTCCGCCAGCTCCTCGACCCGATTACCCGTCCTTTGCCCAATGGCTTGCCGATACGGCCTACCTGGACCGACCAGGATAAGAAGTACGCGATGGACTGGAAGGCGTACCTCATGTGGGAGGAATCCAACCCGCTCGATCTGGACGATTCGGCCGCACTGCTCGCACGCGTTCAAGCCGCATATAGGAAGGCGGTCGGCTGGGCGCGGTTCTACCCGGAAGTCTGGTTCATGGCATACAACTACCTCGTGGCGAATGGGAAGGTTGAAGATGGCGCAACGCTTCTCCGCTCAGGTTGCGAGGCCAATCCGAGCAGCTTCCTGCTACATTTCGCCACTGCGGAGCTCGAGGAGAGCAAGAAGAATAATGCTGCTGCTCATACCACGTTCAATAACCTAATCGCAAACGTCAGCAACCAGCTGAAGAGGATTAAAGACTCCATCGATGCTGAGGCCGAGCAAGCAAAGGGACCAGAGATCGATACGTCTACCCTCGCAAACTCGGATCCTCTCTCGGAGGACTTCAGGAAAGCGACTGAGGAACGTGAGGAGCGGGGTCAGAAGGTGTGGCTGCGTAGGGGGAAGGAGTTCGAGGACCTCAAGGCGGGCTTGCAAGTTGCATGGATCATGCTCATGCGGTTTGCGAGGCGGGCGGAAGGCTTGAAGGCCGCTAGGACGGTGTTTGGGCGTGCGAGGAAGAGCGAATGGGTTGGTTGGCAAGTGTTCGAAGCATCCGGTGCGTGTTTCACTCTCGGATGTTGCGGATATGAGACTAACACATGCATAGCGCTGATGGAGTATCACTGCACGAAGGCTTCCGACGTAGCAGGTAAGATCTTCGAGCTTGGCCTTAAGAGCTTCGGCGACAATGTCGACTTCGTGCTACGCTACCTCGGCTTCCTCATATCGATCAATGATGATGCCAGTAAGTGATGCTTCTCTACAACTTCTGTTAGGGCCCTGACGCCCTGCGAAGACGCCCGAGCTCTGTTCGAGCGCTTCATACCGACCTTCCCTGCTGACAAGGCTCGCCCACTATGGGAACGATGGGCACGATACGAATACAACTTCGGCGACTACGCCGCTACTCAGAAGCTCGAGAAACGGATTGCGGACGCGTTCCCGACCGACCCACCCACAAAACGTTTCGCGCAGAAATACGAGTATCTCAACATGAACACGATCCGGGACTTTGACATGGGCTTTGCGTATCGTTCGACCGCAGGACAACAATCGTCTGCTGCTCAGCCGCCTACTCCATCAGCTGTCGCTCCTCCTGCAGCGATGTCCCCCGTGGCCAAACGTCCCGTCTCGCCCTCACCACCACCACCGCCAAGACGCGACCCGCCCCTCAACAAACGCCAGAGAGACGCCTCCCCCGATCGGCGCGGTCCGCCCAAGCGCTCCCGCCAGTCCCCTCCACCCCCACGAGACCGTATGGCCGACCGCGGCTGGGTCGAACGAGACCGCGGCTACCAAAGCCCACGGCCGCGCAGCCCGCCTCCAATGGCGCACGACGACCGCCCACCTCTCGCTCCCGCCGCACCCAGCGGCGCCGTCCCCGCTCTCGTCGTTGCGCTCCTGGCGAAACTGCCGTCTGCGGCGTCGTTCGACGGACCGGTGTTTAGGACAGACGACCTGATGCAGGTGTTCCGGAGCTCTGTCATCCCAGGAGGACAGATGTTACCTGGTGGACCGCCTCCCCCTCCGGTTCGTGCGAGGTCGCCACCTCCGCCGCACAGGAACGCAGGCAGGCCACCACCGGATTACGGGCCGTATCGCGGTCCCAATTCGGGCCCGCCTCGGCGGTACTGATAGTAAATATACAGCAGCGAACAAAAAATGGTTTCTTGCTCCTCTTGAGTCCCGCTAGATACCCTAGTTAACAAACTCGAATGATTATCCTTATTCGATCCTTCATCCCTACTGCTTCCTAGGCCGCTTACTAGCCCCCTCTCCTTCCCCTCCCTCTGTCTCCTTCTCCTTCACCCGCTCAGCCTTCCCGGCAGACCCAGGAACATCAACCTTAAGCGCCCCACTCTCCACCTGCTCCAAAAGCCAGGCTTTACATTCTTCTTTCGTCCCCTTTGGGTGCTCGAGCTGCCAGGCTATGATGGAGTCTAGGATCGTCTTTACTGCTGGACCGGGCTTGATCTTGAGGGTAGCGGCGACTTCCTTGCCCTATACCGTTCTGTCAGTCCATGCACGGCAAAATGACCCCTTAGTGAGGGGTGGCAAGGGAGAAAAGGGGAAGAAAGGATGGACGTACGTCCAGCCGAGGCTTCTCTTCAATCGCAGCAGGCAACCCCAGCTCAACAACCCTCTCCACAAACGTCCTATACGTCCTAATAACCTCCTCAGCTCCCTCTGCCCCCGCTCAATCAGCACCTAGGACCGCAAGCGTGGGGGGGAAAGCGACGGACCTTTTAGTGACGAAGACTCGTCGTCCCAGAAGGGGATTAGGTCTTGTACTAGGGAGAAGGCGATCGAGTCTTCCCAGTGCGTGATACGTTTGAGGGGGTCGTGGATCTCGTGTTGTCTCAACAATAAGCCTGTTCCCCACACGCACAGAATACGATATCCGGGTGAGAGAGCTGCTCGGCCGGGGTGGGGGAGGAGGAGTGCGTACCGATCGAAACCCTCTGCGGTTCCGGAAAACGAGAGAGCACGGGGTTGGACAGAAGCTGGGAGGCGGCGAAGAGCCGGGTGGCGGATGTTATGTCGTCGTTTGATAGCTGCGGGAGGGGGGTTTAGTATCTGCCCTGCATGCTCTGGAGCGATTGTGCTCGTCGTTTCGCCGCTGCTAGGAGCGGAGACGAGGAGAGGAGGGGACCGCATAAAAGGAGAGGCGGGGAGAAGAGGAAAAGAGAGCAAAAGAGCGGGGAAGAGTGGAGGAGAACAGAAAAGAGAAGAGGATAGAGAAAGAAAGGGACCTACTTTCAACCCCTCCCTAACGATAGCCCCCACCGCCGCCCCCCTCCCCTTCCCCTCCCCCACGACCCCCCCCCTCCAAGGGGTCAACTCCGCCCCCAAAAACAGCCTCTTCCGCACACTCACCGCATTCTCCAGCCTCGCCCTCCCCAGCACCCTAAACTCCGCGAACTCGGGCTGCGTAAGCAGGTGGTCGAGGATTGATGAGGCGGTGAGACCGGTTGACAGGGGGAGGGGAGGGGAGGAGAGCGTGGAGCTGAGGGTGGGGGGGAGGTAGAATATTGTGGGGTGGAGGGTGAGGGAGTGGATGTGTTTTATCGCTATCAGCGGATTCGGTCCTAAACACTTCGTGTCAGCTGACCCACCCTTTCGTTCATCCCAGAAAAGTAAGACGCAAGACGACAGAGCGGAGAATGAAGAGAGGAAAGTAATTCTGGTTCTACGCACCCTTCAACATCTTCTCCACCTCCCCCCCAACCCTCTCCCTACTAACCTTCAAAATAAGCGCCTCCTTAACCTCCTCCAGCCTCGCAGCTTCCTTCAGCTCCTCGTCGAGCACAAAATTAAAGCGCGCCGCGAACCGGATTGCGCGGGGCACGCGGAGGGGGTCGTCCAGGAAGGTTTGACGGGGCGGGAGGGGGGTGCGACAGATGCCGTTGCGGAGGTCGTCTAGGCCCTGCATGCCAGTGGCATTAGATATGAAGGAGAAGAGAGGGTTGAGATGGGTTGGGATGGGAGGGAATGGGATGAGGAGGGAGGGGGGACGAACCTTTTTGGTGTAGTCTTCTACTTGTCTTGTGTGGACGTTGAAGAAGAGGGCGTTTATGGTCAGGTCTCTGCGGAGGGCATCTTCGAGGGGAGTTCCGAATCGTTGCTACCGCCCGCCGGATCTCATATCAGCAAAGGATGGAGAGACAGACAGAGACAGAGACAGGGAAAGGAGGAGGAGATAGGAGAACAGACGCACCACCGGCACCCTGCTATCAGCCGCATAGTCCTCCGCCCTCAAATTAACAAAATCCATCTCCACGCCCAACACGTCAAACCTCGTCGTCTCGAGATGCTTGCTCTTCTCCGGATTCGCCTCAATCTTCGTATACTTCCCACACTGTACCCCTACCTCTTTACAGTACTCCGACAGCCCTAACGCGAACTGGAGGCCAGTAACGGAGGAGAGGGCGACGTCTATGTCGGAGGACTGGAGGTGGAGGAGCTTGTCCCGCACCCAGCCGCCTGCTATGCGGGCTATGATGCGCGGGTGGGAGGGATGGAGGGTGTGGTGGTAAGAGGTGTAGGCGTCGAGGATGGAGCAGAGTTCGGATTCGAGAGGGGTGAGGAGGATGGACATTCTTGGTTTTGGGGCGGGGATGGGGGGGTGGGTGATGAATGTGCGGAGGGGGGAGGGGATGGACTTGGAAGTGCGGTGGATGGGTGGACGGAGTAGCGCGGTGCGTGTCCGGGCTAGTAGCATATAGGGCTCTCTCTTAGAGTTAGAGCCCGGAGGAGGTCATATAGTAAGTAAGCCCAGGAGTGAGTCAGTATGATTGACGTTGGCGCTCGTCCAGGTGAAAGCAACGATGTCGAGAGGAGAAGAGAAGGACCCTGACTCGAGGCGCGTTGGCGGCATGGCCGATGTCGGCGGTAAGAGCTTGCTTCCGTAAAGCCGAGGAATGCAAATCCGTTCGGGTGTAGGGAGTTACCGAGCTAACCCCGATCTTCGTCCTGCTTTCCACAACATCAGCTTTGGTACTGTGTTTCTTCGGCCGCTTCTGCAATCAGCCAAAGCCACCTTCGAAGCACCAGATAGAACTCCCACACTCCCCTTCGAAGAACAAAGAACGACCGCCATTGTCCTCCCTCCACCACATGCCCTTCAAACCCCTATCAACCCCGGCCCATCAGATCTTATCAGGGCCCTATCATGCCAGCAAAGCCCGTCCTCGCTGACCCTTTTGTCCTCTTACCATCAGAACGTCAGAAGCATCTTTGTTTGACCCAAACAACGCTAACGGGGTCAAACAAAATGCCACGCTGGCACTCCTCTTTCCTCGTATGTGTTGCCAACGTTCCTCGCGCTCGCGGGGATCACAAGGCTCACTGCGTTCGCGACGCTCAGTCTCCGCTGACACGACTTGCTGCTCGACCACTATAACCGCTTTGTTTGCCCCTTCTTGCTGCTCATAACCCGCCTCCGCCCCCTCCCCCTCCCACCCCTCTCCCTCTTCCCTCTTCCCTTCCCTGCTCCCTCCCCCGCCTGCCGACGACAACAACAACAACCGCCCCGAGCTGTTCCTCCCAGTATCAGTGACGATGCCAGCCGTAATCCCCCTAGACCTCCCCTCCCTCCTAATCCTCGCCACCCCCTCCCTCCTCGTCCTCCTCTTCCTCTACATCGCCCTCCAATACCTAACAGTAAAGGACGTCCTATCAATCTCCGAACTCCCTTCCCCTCCCGACCTCCTCTCCCGATTATCACCCGTCGGCCATCTCCCCCAACTTCTCGAGTCCGTCCCCCTCTCCTCTCCCTCCCACTCCTCTCCGCTAACCCAGAACAGCCCAGACCTAAGCCCCCAAACGCATGAACGCTGGTACAAGACGTTGGGGGCGACATACCAAATAACCGGCTTTGGCCCGCTTGATAAGCGGCTTTTTTCGCTCGATCCGGGGGTGATCAAGTACGTACTGGACAACCCGGAGAAATACCAGAAGGGCTGGCAGGCGCGCGCTTATGTCGATCAGGCTGTGGGGGAGGGGGGGCTGGTCATGGCGGAGGGGAGGGTGCATCGGGTTATGGTGCGTTTTTTCCCGCTACACCGTTTCTTGTAAAGAAGGATGGGGAAGGATGGAGTGCTGACTGGGGGATACAGAGGAGGATCTTGCAGCCGGTGTTTAGCAAGAAGAACCTCGATGCCCTAGCGCCGATCTCCTCCGAAAAGGCCAAAGAGATGTGCTCGATCCTGCGTTCTCTCTCCTCCTCTTCCTCTTCCTCTCCTGCCTCAGCAGCAGTGCAAGTAGACGTGGTACCCCTGTTGACAAGAGCGACATTCGACGTCATAGGCCTCGCCGGGTTCGGCTATCCCTTCAACGCTCTCTCCCGCTCCCGCTCTTTCCCCACTCTTGGCGACGGGGCGAAGGGGAAGGGGAAGGAGGAGGAGAAGGAGGAGGAGGCAGATGACCCCCTCTACACAGCATTCCAGAACCTCTTCGCCAGTATCTCCGGTTTTACACTAAGGATGTACATGGGGATATACTGGCCTTGGCTGGACGAGAGATTCGTACGTCCCCTTCTCTTTCCCCTTCGTCTCTCCCTTTCGGTTTCCCCTTCCCCTTCCACCTTTCCTTTCTGTCCCTAATTCCCGCATCTTTTGTATTATTTGGTGGACGGGGGCTGACATGCTCTTGCTAGCCGGATAAACGGGTGAAGACGATTAGGCGGAGTAGGGAGGTGATCGATCGTGCTGTCAAGGGGTGGATTAAGGAGAGGCAGGAGGAGATGCAGGACGAGAGGTCGCAGATGGAGCGAAAAGACCTCTTAACCCTAATGAGTGCGTCCTCTCCCCTCCTCCTCCCTTCCCCCCGGCCTTCCACTTCTCTCTCCAACGGGTAGAGGAATAGAGCTGACAAGTGAGAATAGTTAGGGAGATCGCCTCTGCCGCACCGAAGACTCCGATGCCAGACGACCTCGTCATAGCGCAAGTCAATACCTTCCTTATGGCCGGCTCGGAGACGACAGCTTTGACGCTCGCATGGGCGCTGTACTACCTCTCCCAGGACCGGATCGTACAGAGAGAACTGAGGGACGAATGTCGCCGCGCTTCGGGGACTGGGGATCTGCTGCATCTGCATTCTGACGGTAATGGGCACGGAGAGGGAGAGGGAGAGGGAGGGGGAGAAGTCCCGTTGGACGTCATTGACCGCCTTCCCCTCCTGGAGAAAGTCGTCCGCGAGACATTACGCCTCACTCCTGCCGTGCACACCACTTTCCGTCAAGCGCAGGAAGACGACATAATCCCCCTCTCCCCCTCCTCATCCCTCTCCTCGTCTTCCTCCGGCGACGGACAGCCCAACTCGCCAACAGCAGTCGAGAGCCCCGGCAGCGCCCAGGGTCGCAGAGGCCCAATAGGGATAAGCATCCGGAAAGGTCAATACGTCCATATACCCATCGAGGGGCTTAACACCCTGAGAGCTGTGTGGGGGGAGGATGCGCATCTCTGGCGGCCGGGGCGGTGGGACGCCATCATGACCCCCGCTTCCTCCTCCGAGAAGCGCGGGTCTATGGGATCGGAAGGAGGTAGAGGGACGGGATGGACGGGGACGGGGACGGGGACGGGGAGTCAGTGGAGGACTTGGGCGGGGCTGATGAGTTTTAGTACGGGGCCGAAGGGGTGTATCGGGATGCGGTTCGCGTTGATTGAGTGCGTTCTTTCTCCTTTCGATGGGGTGAGATCCGTGGGAATGGGGCTGACGGGTCTGGAATAGGATCAAGATGTTCCTTTTCCATCTTGTGAGGGAATTTGAGTTTGAATGTTCGAGGAGGATCGTCAAGCGGAATGCGTACGTCCCCCTCTGGCCCATCTTCCTCTCTCTTCTCTCGGCCCATCTCTATTCTGTCTTATATTCCCTCTATTCCCTCTTTGATGTTCTCTGTCTGTTCGAAGGGAGGCTGACTGGAATACAGGATGGTCGTGAGGCCTATCGTGGATGGGGAGAACGACCTCGGCCAACGGCTGCCGCTGAGGATTAGGAGGGCCGCTTAGTTTTGGAAGGGCAAAAGACGGCGTTTCTTTCGGATTTTGTAGGGTTGTACTGTATATCATTGTAGCATGTTCCATACGCAGCTTCAATCGCAAGATTCATTGTTAAGACTATCTGCGACAATGACGATTCAGGGATCCGGATCAGCGATAACAGAGATCAGGGTCGAAGCTTATAGCGGCATCGAGCGGCATGTCCATTGTGCAGTGCGGCGAACGAGCGATATTCACGCTGCTGTCAGCCTCTTCAGCCATGTAGTCAACAATAACGTAACCGCCTCACTTACTTTACTCTCGACTGCACAGTCGAAGAACTGTTATTTGTACACTACTTGCTTGAACACATGTCGTACTCGACACGCTTCGAGCTGGGCCACGCCCGGTCCACCTCCTCTCCTCCGACACCCACGACGTTCACATTCCCCCCTCCCTCGCCGAGCGCACTCACCCTCTCCCGCCCACCCGCGCTCCCAAAACCAAAACCACCATTCATAAAACATCCCTCGTTCGACTCCCCCGAAGCGGATCTTATCCTGCGAACGAGCGACAAGGTCTCTTTCCGCGTATTCAGGCGAATCCTTATTGAGGGGTCTGAGATATTTCGCGATTTGTTCTCTATCCCTTCCCCTCCCTCCTCAGCGGCGCACGATGCAGCAGCAGCAGGAGCAGTGCCGGTGTTGGACCTCCCGGAGCCAGCGAGGCTGATAAACGACTTCCTCCTCTGCGTCTACCCCCTCCCACCACCCCGGTACACGAGCCTAGAAGAGCTCGTGCCGATGTTCGACCTCGCCCGCAAGTACGCCTCCCCCCGCGTGCTCGACGTCCTCCGTACGCAACTCATCTCCCCCGACCTAATGCGCAAGACGGTCCCCCTCCGGATCTACGCCCTAGCGTGCAAAGAGGATCTGGACGAGGAGAAGCGCATTGCCGCGGCAGCCTGTCTGGAGATAGACATCGACAAAGCCGCCCAGTATATGGACGCGCTCTGGCCTTCCGAGCTGCGGGACTGGAGCGCTCTGGACCTCACGCGGCTTATCAGGCTGAGGGACGAGAGGTTCGAGATGGCCGCTGAGCTGGTGAGGGGACTGGAGGGGAAGGGAGTTTGTTCGGTGGGCACGTGTAGACACGATTTTGCGCAGGATTATTTTCCGGAGTTTCAGGAGGCTGCGCTGGGGGAACTGAGGAAATGCCCGACTAGTCGCGTGGTGTTTAGCGTGCGTCCCTCTTCTTCACCTTCTTGACTTCTCCGTCTTCGGTTCTGTTTGTGAGTCATGGGATAAGAGCGCTGATAGGGCGAGTAGCACACGTTCGTGACCTCCTGCCTCAATAGGACGGCGCTGGCGTGTATGGGCTGCGCGAGGGAGTACCTTGCGACGAGCGGGACGATACTGGCGCATCTGAAGAGAAGGATCGATATGTTGCCTGATAACGTGCTGGAGGTTGGGAGGGGTGGGGCTGATTGAAGGAGCTTGGCCGGTTGGTTGGCCACTTAGTTTCGTGGTTGGTGTTCCATAGGTTTCGTAGTCTGAGCTCTTGTATCAGTATATCTATTCTGCTATGTATACACCCGTTCATCGGGAAATGTTACTCCTGGTCTTTCTCGCACGACCGTAACTTTCTAAAATGTCGGGGATAAGAGGGTAACCTCTTATAGCCGATAGGTCCACGCCCGCCGACGACTCACGCGCTTTGTTCTCCTCCTACTTCTCCTCCAAACCTTCGACGTCGCATCTTTGCAGTACCAGACTTGGCGGGCTCTTACTTCTCTTCATTCCTACTGCTAGACCTGCGTTCGTGCTGAGGAAAAATGCCTGCACCTCGTGAGCGCAGTCGGTCAAGATCACGGTGGCGTGACCGGTCACCACCACTTCGGCGAGACGGCCGTGACCGCAGCCGAGAACGAAGAGGAGACGACAGGGATCGCTCTTACAAGCGGGAGAGGGACTACGGACGGGACAGGGACAGATATGACGACCGGGATGGTAAATATGGGCGAACCAAAGAAGACGAGCGAAGGAGGGAAAAGGAGGACGACCGACCGCGGGTCAAACGAGAGAGGGACGATGAACGCCGCCCTCGAGTGAAGGAAGAGAGCGACGACGAGCGCGATCCTCGACGACCACGAGAGCGCAGTCCTCGTCCCCGAGATCGTTCCAGAGACCGAGACGGGGACAACAGAAGGCTACCCATAAAGCCTGAGCCCGAATGGGGCGCACCCCGCTCCCACCACTCTCCCACCCAAGTCGCACTCCGCCGCCGTTCCCGTTCCCCACCACCTCGTGCATTCCCCTCCCCCTCACACCGACCTTCCCACTCCCCCCGCCCCCGCTCTGGCTCCCGATCTGTCCCCCCGGTAGACGAAGAGAAACTCAAACCGAACTTCGCCCCCTCTGGCGCTCTAGCCGCTGCGACTAATACGCTCAACGGGGTGGTATTGAAGTATAACGAGCCTCCTGAGGCTCGGAAGCCGGCGGATGAGGAGGGGTGGAGGCTGTATGTTTTTGAAGGGGATGAGGATCGGGGGGTGATGGAGTTGAGGGGGAGGAGTGGGTGGTTAGTCGGGAGAGATAAGTTGGTGAGTCCCAATCCTATGGCTTCATTGAGACCTGCTGTGCGCAGGATACTGGGTGCGGGGAGATATTGATGAAAGATAGGTCTGCGATATCCTGATCGAAGACCCGAGCTGCTCGAAACAACATGCCGTCGTCCAATTCCGCCAACTGACAAAACGGAACGAATACGGCGATACATTCACAGTGGTCAAGTGCGTACCCATTCCTTCTATCTCCTTCGTCTCCACCGGCGCTTTTTAGTCTTGTGTGCTCATGTTCGCGTGCAGGCCATTCATCATTGACCTTGAGAGCACGAATGGGACGTTTGTGAATGGAGAGGAGATACCCAAGAGCAGGTTTTATGAGTTGATGGTGAAGGACGGTGCGTGCCCCTTGTCCAGGCTCGGAGAAATTGTGCGCTGATAGATGATGCAGTCATCAAGTTCGGCCTGAGCAAGCGGGAGTACGTGTTATTAAAAGAGGACGCTGCGGCATAGCAGTCTCCCTACTAGTCTTCTCCCATGTACTTCAGCTACCAATAACGTTAATGAATGAAGACAGTTTTGGGAAGTTGCACCCAGAGCGCGAACTACCACAACCTCCACCTCCCCTCATTCCAGCCATACTTCCGCTCCCCCGCCCGCTCAACGATCCTCCTCGCCCCTGCCCAATAACTCAAATGCCCCAGCCTATGCGCCCAAGGCCAAATAACAGTCCTCTCGCCCCCATCCACCGCCCCAACCGCCCGTTCCGCAAGCTCGTCAGGGTCGATCTTCTTCCTATTCTGTTCGAAGCTGGACTCGCCGTCTGGCGCGGAGCTGCGGAATTGGGTGTTGACGGTGCCGGGGAGGATGAACGTGAATGCTAGTTTGGGGTGTTCGATCGCTAGGGCTTGGTAGAGCAGCAGGGAAGCCGCTTTGGAGGAGCCGTAGATCGCTCTCGTTGGCGCAGGGATCAGGGCAGCAGTCTGTTACAAATCACCACATCAGTCACTCCTCCCTTCTTTTTCCGCCCAGTGAGCAGAACAGAGAGGGACATACGGATGAGATAAGCATAACAGCACCCATCTTACTTGTCCTCTCCAGGAGCGGAAAAAAGGTGCCCGCCACCACAGCGCTAGCAACATAATTGACCTCCGAAACGTGCCTCACGATCTCCTGCAGCTTTCTTAAACCCTCGGGGGTAGCGTCAGCTGTGGAATGGCGCGGGACACCAGCGTTATGGAGGACGGGCTGAAGGGATGAGATGCCCGCGGAGAGGACGAGCGTGTCGAGGCCGCCCCAGGCTAGATGAAACAAGGAGGAGACACGGGTGAGGTCAGCAATTGATTTGGGAAGAGAGGGTGAAGAGGGGAGGGGGAGCGTACCGTCCTCGATCGCCTGCCTGACTCTGACCATGTCGTCCACACTGGCTATGTCACCCTGCAGCGCCAATACCTCCTCCCCCCTTACCGGCTTCTCCACCTTCCCCTCGTCCCCATCCGACCCGTCCACTGCTGCCTCGCTCGAGCTAGAGACAGTCTGAGACGGAGGGAGAGGAGCACGCTTAGCCAGTAAGGCAAGACAGCGCTTTTTCACTTCCTCTAGACCTTCTGAGCGACGGGCGACTATGCATACTCGTGCGCCTCGGCGGGCGTAGCGGATCGCTATTGATCGTCCGATACCTGTCCATCTCGTCAGCTTCTCTCTCCGATTCCGCCCACCCTCAAGCTTGGGCACTCTACAGCACGGCGGACAGCCATGACCATCAACGCGACCGTGAGACCAAGGAAGAACGAGATAGCGAGGGATCGGCGATGGGCAAAGGGAGAACGTAGGCTCACCGGTCGACCCTCCCAGCACAAGCACCCTCTCACCCCTCTTCTTCACTTCCCCAGTCCGAACTTTCCCGCTCGTGAACAGGAGATAGAGCAGCGAGGTGGATAGGATGAAGTATAGGACCGCGGAGGTGTACGCTTGGGGCGTTACGAGCCCGGGCATCTCGGCGTGCAAGCGGTGGACGAGGCCGGCTGGAGGGGAGTGGGCCGGTGGAAAGGGGGGTGCTTGGGCCGTGGGTCAGTAGGAATGGTGGGCGTTTGGAGTTAAGGCCAGCGGTCGCAAGTAGAGCAGCCGAGGTTTACCTCCTTCAGCAATCCCAACGACAAGGCAGATAGTCAGCTCCTGACGCGGCCCAAGAGCCCAAATATTTGTCCCACGAGCGAAGAGGACGAAGATCAGCTCAGGTTCGTGATCGCTAGTAGCAAGATCTTCAGAGAATACAGATTGGGCGTTTTCTGGGCGGTTATCATCCTCTCCTTCCTTCCGTACGCCTTATCACAAGACAAAGCAGGGTCTACAACCACACCGCCGGCAATACCCTTGCGGTCGGTATAGGCTTCATACTCCGACCATGCTGGCAACTTCCAGCACAACTTCCAGCCAGGTAGGCCATCGATAAGGCTCAAGCATGTAGGACATAGAATCACTCTCGAGTTAATCGATCCTTCATACAACTACACAGAGAAAAATATCGGATATATCTCGCTTAGCCAGGGGTGGTGATCATGGTGGGCAAACAAGGGAAGGAAAAGGGAGGCAAGCGATTGAACAAGCGAGTGAACAAGTGCAAAAGAGCAAGAGACAAGAGAAGAAAGAAGAAAGGGGAAAGGTGGGAACCGCTACAGACTGAGACCGAGACCGCTTCCTTCACTATCCATACAGCTGAACCGTTCGTACCACCGCGCCGCCGCCGCCGCCGTCGAGTCTAGGGAGTCTAACAACATCGTGCCGAGCCGGGAAGAGGTCTAGAGAGTCCAATCGTCGTCCTCGTCGCTACCGCCGCGTTCCGTGATAAGGGAGAGAGCTGCCTTCCGACCATGTGCGTGGAAGGCCAGAAGGAAAGGTTAAGGCACTATCCCCGGCAGGGTGTGTTTATGCCCTTTGCTGCCTTCCTTTGGCGGCTCGGTGCATACTTCGATACTCATGAACCACGGATCTTTGACGATGTCATCAACGAGTATGCGGTGCTTCGGGTCGGGCTCGAGCATCTTCCGTAGCAAGGGTCTGCAGGCACGAGGAGAGAGGAGGGATATTGTTGGCGGGAGGGAGGAGGGATTGGAGGATGATGAGCCGAGGCAGGCGGCATGATATGCTGCGTAGAGCGGGTCTGAGAGCTGGGCGACGCGCCAGGGCAGTTCTTGAAAATGCAGGCAGTAGAAGACGATTGCGCATGCCCAGATATCGACCAAACGGGCGTCGTATGCTGCTGCTGCTGTTAGTGCTGCTTCTATGCGGGATGGATGGATGGTGAGGTGGCTTACGTTTGTTGAGGAATTGTTCGGGGGCGATGTACGGTTCTGAGCCGCAGAGACCGGTGCTCATGTGGATTGTGGCTTCCCAGGGAAGGCGGTAGACGGTGGATGCGCCGTAGTCACCAATCTACGAGATGAGTCAGCAGGTGTTTCACCCCACGGTGGATGGAACGCACCTTGACATGACCTTTGGAGTTGAAGTACAGGTTCTCTGGCTTGATGTCTCTGTGCGCGACACCTTGCGAGTGGAGATATTGTACGCCACGCAGGATCTGGCCGAAGCAGCACTCGACCTCCTCACGCGACATACCACCCTTCTTAATCGCCGCGTACAAGTCGCCACCAGCGCAGTACTCCATCACCTCGCACCAATGATGTTGCTCGTCCTGGACCAAATCCACGGTCTCGACGACGTTGATATGATGCAGCGTGGAGGATATGCAGAACTCCGCTGTGAGCTTCTTGACGTACTCCTTCTCCGTCTCGTTCTTGCGGCGCTTCCGGAACTCCTGCGCTCCTGCATCAGGAATCATCCACCTCCCGCACGAAGGCGGTCGGAGCTGACCTTGACAGCATACAGCTTCTCCTCGCTGCCCCTCTCCCACTTGTGCGCAAGACGGACGACACTCGTCGCGCCCTTCCCGATCGCAGCTTTCTCGCAATACCCGTACTTCTTCGTCAGGCTCGCGACGCTTTCCGAGCTGAGCGACACCGGCCCTGGCGGGCCGTACGCAGACGGACCACCGCGCTCGCTGTCTGACTTGCGCGAGCTCTGGCTTGTCCGTCTGCTCAATTTCGGCCCGCCAAGTAAGCCGGTGATGGTGAACCCGGAACTTGCAGTCTTCTGCGCTGGGATGCCGGTCGTGCTGCCCTCCCCCGGGGTCGGGGTGGGGCCGCGCGGCACAGATGGCTCACGACCACTGCTGCTGCTCATTCTTGTTCACTCTGTCAATACAAACCAACATCAGCAACTGCAACTGCCCAATACGCATAGTATAATGCGCATATATGGTAGTGGGTACTCACGTTAAGGCCTACACATCGTGGTGGTAGCAGAGAGAGCGCAAGGGCGGTCAATGACGAAGCGGTACGGTACAGTGCATCAAAGGGCAAAGGGGGCAGCAGCGAATGAAAACGCAATGCACTCGTAAGCCGGGGTCCCTCACCGGCATCTAATCCAAGCGGGCAATAAATATTGCAGTGACGGCGGAGGCATTTCAGCGCCCTCGACGTATGTAGGTGAAGTATGAGTCCGCCCCCTCGTCAGAGTCGGATTACTCAACCCTGCTGAGGGCACATCTTGCAGAGGTGTGGAACGCCCTCGAAAAACAGCGCCGCGAACCACCTACCACTACCTCTGGGGTCCCTCTGACGGGTCCGCACCCCCCGTGCTCGCGCCCGTCACCCTTTTCCTCCTTTTGTGAAGATTTAAATTTGGCTCCTGCTCCGGTGTCCATACTGGGAGGGGAGGGAAGGGATGGGTACGCGGATCTACTAGCCGGTTGTGGGCTGCATAAGGGAGGGCAGGCTCGAGTTGTGGGGGACGCAAATTTAAGCGCGAGCGGAGGGCAAAAATATGGGACTCAATTTGAGGTCCGATCGAGAGCGGGCGACAGCGCTGGTTCAGTCTGCTGGCCACCAGACTGTCCGATCCTGGGCCTACACACAGGTGGTTGTTGACGCATTCGCTTTGGGGGTGAGTAAGAAGACTATTGTCAGACTGCAGAGGCGAGGGAATCGGACAATGACGGAGAGCTTTGCGCTCCGTTCACCAGAACTTTCGAGCTCCGGCCTAATCAGGTAGGGAGCATTTGATACCGCTTTCCCGATGCACCCTCCCGTGCTGATGGTTCCTACAGTCGATGATAAGTACAGTTCAGTATTTCGTAGCACGAGAGTACTTAGGACGGCTCTTCCAGGCTTTCCTGGATCACATGTCTCCCCTATGCAGAATAATATGTACCAGGTTCCTGCATCTAGCGGGATTCCTTTACGTTGCCCTACCCGCTTCGCCTGCATTCCAGGTGGCTGGCCAGCGTTCCTGACACTGCGGGGTCCGTATCGCGCACCGCTGACAGCGCTGACAGCGCTGCAGGCTAGCAGATCGGTTACAGCTCGGAGACCGAGCACAGGCAAACATGTTTCGTCCTTTTCATCGCGCGAGGTACAAGCATTGAAGTGGGATGGTGGGGAGAGGCTATTATTGGCTTTTTCGTGAGGCGGGAATGCCCGATTATAGGTTGATGGATGAATGAAAACCATGATCGGCGTTCTGACACTAATCATCGACGGGGAAAGAGAACACATAGAGCGAAGAGGCAGTGAAAGACCGGACAAATCTGCGAACAGTTCGGCAACAGCGGTCGAATGGGTCTGGAGCAGTGCAAGTAACACAGATACAAGAAACCGTAACCGTCTTTCACCATCACGGTTCGAAGCCCTACAGTTTCTGAAGGCAGCGTATCGGCAGGAACGTGAGGCAGCCCTGTCCAAAGAGGAGATAGATGCGCGGAATGCAGAAAGGCTACAGCAGATAAAAGAGGATGCGTGGCAGGCGGATCGGTTCGATGATATTGAGTACTTACTTAGTGATTTGTAGTTAGACAGGAATATGATCTGAACCGGTCCTGAACTAGTCTAGGACCGGTTCAGAACCGGACCATTCAGAGACCGGACCAAGACCATCGAAGGTCAGAGTTGGGGTATGGTCCGGGACCGGACAAGACTGGACCAGACCATATCCATCCCTAGCAAGGCGTGATACAAAAACAAGGACAGGTAGACTGGATATTCGTCTTGCTCCGAAGCATGATACCAGCCCGATGTCGTCTTACCGCACAATCTGTACTCTGGAATCCAGAGAGACCAAGAGGCTGCACCGGCTCCTGCTACACGCCCACAACCGGCCGTCTGTCGCTCGTACACCGTTCTGCGGGCGCGCATAAACGCCGTTAAAGCATTCGGTCGGCGTTAAGATCCAACGCAGCGCATTTTGCAGAGACTTGCAATACACTCCTGACCGGATACTGGGATGCGCGCAGTCTCATGCAGACCACAGCCAGCGAGCTGGGCGACTGAAGTGCCTCGGTTGTTCGCTTGAAGTAAGCGGAGAGCTCGAGCGAGCACAGCAGACGGTAGGCGAGAGTGACTGTAGGCGAGAGTGGTAAGTCCGATACGATCGGAGCGGCGTTAAGCAGCTGAATGTTAACGCAGACAGCGCGTGCAACCACCAGTCCGAAGAGGTGTGTGTTGCAAGCTGCACCATACACATCTTAAAACGATTCGAAGTGATGTTGTAGTTGCCCAAAGGCCATAGTCAAGAAGGCGTTCCCTCCTGTCCCGTTCAACTCCGCCTGTTCTTGGAAGCGATTCCGGGGAATGACGCAACACCTCCAGGGACCACCCGCCCTGCCAAGCTCGCGAAGTTTTTTACCCACTTCTCCGGACCGCTCTACAACCCACCCATGCTGCCGGTCGTCACGCGAGCCGGAGAAGATTCCCCCTCAGCCGGAGAAACCCATGCGGTAGGGATTACCCGATTTGGCGAATCAGAGGGCGATAAGACGGTCGTGCGACCCTTTATTCCCTCTTCCTCCTCGTTCTTCTGGCGGATTGTGCTGTTATCGTGACCGTGTTCAGGGAGGGCGTTATCGGCTCCACGCGCTCGCTGTCACTCCTCTGCGGTCAAAGGGGCAAAGCTGTCCACAGCATACCGCAGGACGTCGACCTAGACGGTGTAGGGGACATCGACGACGGGCACACGAGCATCCCACCCCATCCCACTCAAATACTGGCACACGACGCTCGGCTGCACCCTTACGCCCCTCTAACCCAAACAGCCATGTCATTACGCACTACATCCCTCCCTCAGCCTACACACGCTGCAGAGCTGAGCGAAGATGACCGCGAGCTCGAAGCGTTGGGCTACGTCCCCTCATTCAAGCGCGAGTTCAGCAACCTCGCTACCGTGCGTCCCTCCCCTCCCCTCCCCTCCCCTCCCACGTCTCGAGCAGTCATGCTAATCCCGCCCGCCGATGCAGATCTCCTTCGCGTTCAGCATAATGGGTCTCTGCTCCTCAATAGCAACAACATTCAACACCCCTCTCCTCCTCGGCGGCCCGGCGAGCGTAACGTGGTGCTGGCTCCTGGGCGCATGTATGTGCTTCACCCTGGGCTCCTCTATTGCAGAGATTGTCAGTGCGTTCCCGACGTGTGGGGGGCTGTATAGCGCGAGTGCGTTGTTGTGCCCGAAGAAAGATAGGGCGAGGGTGGGGTGGGTCGTGGGGTGGTTGAATATCCTCGGTGAGCACCTCTTCCTGCATATCACCTCGCCTGGGGACCGATGTTGACGGGTGGGACAGGCCAAGTAGCGGGCGTATCATCCACCGAGTTCGGCCTTGCGAACATGATCTGGTCCGCAGTAGTGATCGCCACCGACGGAGCGTACGAAGTGACCCAAGGAAAAGTAGTGGGGCTGTTCGTGGGGCTGCTATGTGTGCATGGGATCCTGGTCTGCCCTTTTCTTCCCCTTCGCAGGGTATGTGGGCTGATGGAGGGGGTAGAATTCGCTCGCTACACGGTATTTGGCACATTTGACTAAGGGGTTCGTTTTTGTCAACCTTGGTACTACTGCCCGTATGTTCTCTTCTTCTAGGGGGGAAAAGATTGGCTGACGAGACGCATGCGCAGTGATAATCATCTGCCTCCTTGCCAAGACCCCTCGCTCCGAGATGCACCCCGCCTCGTACGTCTTCGGCCCCGCTGGGCTCGTAAACCAAACCGGCGGGTGGAACGACGGCATCGCCTTCCTCTTCGGCCTGCTCAGCGTGCAATGGACCATGACGGACTACGACGCCACCGCGCACATCAGCGAAGAAGTCCGGCGCGCGGCGTACGCCGCGCCAGCAGCGATCTTTATTGCTGTTATCGGGACGGGCGTGATTGGGTGGATATTGAATATTGTCGTGGTGCTGTGTTCGGGGGAGTTGGCGGATTTGCCGGGGCCGAGCGGGAGCGCGTTTTTGGAGATTATGAGTATGCGGTTGGGGAAGCCGGGGGCGCTGTTTCTCTGGGTGCGTGCTCGTCCCTCTCTTCCTCCTGTCTCCTCCTCCTCCTCTGCCTCCTCTTCCTTCTCCTTGCCTGCCAACTGAACCCCAGCTCACTCGCTCGCTCGCTCGCTCGCTGAACCGCTCGCTAACGCCCGCACAGAGCTTCGTCTGCCTCACAGCATTCTTCGTCGTCCAAACCGCGCTCCAAGCCAACTCACGTACGATCTACGCCTTCTCCCGTGACCGCGGTCTGCCCGACAACGGCTACTTCGGGCACAACTCCCGTTCCACCTCCACCCCATTACGGGCAATCTGGCTCAACACATTCATCGCCGTCCTCCCCGGCCTGCTCGACCTCGCTTCCCCCATCGCAGCCAATGCCATCTTCAGCCTGTGCGCCATCGCTTTAGACTCTTCATACGTGATCCCTATCATCCTTAGGCGGATATATGGCAATCACCCAGAGGTGAACTTCCGCCCAGGCCCGTTTTATCTCGGAGACGGCTGGCTCGGATGGGCGTGTAATGGGGTTTGTACGCTCTGGACGGCGTTCATTGTCGTGGTGTTCTCGATGCCGAATGTGCTTCCGGTCACGCCGGATAACATGAATTATGCGAGTGTTATTACGGTTGGGGTGGTGGTGTGTAGCGGGGTTTGGTATATGGTTGCGTGCGTACTACTTTCCGTCTCTTTCTCTGCTCTTCTCTTCTGTTTCTTTCTGCCCTCCGGCTACTCTTCTTCCTCTTCCTCTTCTTCTTGTTTCCTGCGTTGGGGGAACGGGACGTTGCTCATCGAATGCACAGCGGGCACAGGCACTATCATGGACCCCGCTCAAACCTACACGACGCGGACGGCAAGATTCTTTCCGAAGACGGGCGGGAAGACTCAAAGGACGCAGAGGTCATCACCGACTCACGGGAGGCGTAGACCACCCTCTTCCCGTCCAGGAGCCACTCGGCAGTGGGTTCTCGCGCAGGCGTGGACAGGGGCATGGAGGATGGAGAATCAGGTGGATGGATTGTGGGTTGGACGACTCAACGGTGTACTACCCATTTTTGGAGGAGGATGGTACGCTACTGTATTTGTAGTGTTTACTAGAGTAGAAGAAAATATCCACGCGAGGCTTCAACAGCTGCTTTCATTGCCTGCCTAATGAGGCCCCTTCCCGCGCGTACCTGCTGGCTGAAGAGAGCATCGTCCTGCTCCGACCAAGAGGAATGGGTGGAAACCAATTGATTCAATTCACAAATTACTGCTTTAGCACATTTTCTCAGAGTCCAGTTACAGCAGTTGCAGGCTCCTACCTCAGCTTCAGCCTTCAGTGGAAAACGGCGCTCGCGGGCGGTCTCCCATCCGTGATATTCGCATGCACAATATCCGCAATCGTATAATTCGCCAAACAGTCCCTGGCAAACGAGACCTCCTGAATCCGTTCCTTCATCGCATTTACCCACGTAGCAGTGCTGCATCGTCCGTACGGATCGGCCGCGCAGCCGGGGATGTTGGTCACGGGCAGGGAGGCGTCGTTCAGCAGCCAACGGATGTATGACCCGCTGCCGGAGGGCCCGGAACTGCAGTTGAGCACTTGGGCGACGAGTTGAGTGCCGAAGGGCGCTACTTGCGAGACGATGAAAGACCTGTTTGGCGGAATATGGTCCGTCGGCAAAGGGCCCGTAGCGGCGAGGGAGGTGAAGTTGAGCGCGACGATGATGGCCGAGATGACCGTGTCGTGGGAAGCGTCGACGTAGATGGGCTGGTTGAGCGGGAAGGTTATGGCCGAGTTGTCCAGCGTGCTGTTTGTCGTCGAGTTGTGCACTGCGATAGGCGTCTGCGTAAGCCTAGCCACGAGTTCCTGGACGTAGCCGATCCCCTGCGCAGCCGTGATAGGCGCGCCGAAGAAATTGGAGTACCAGAAAGAGAGGTCGAACGAGTACTCAAAGCCCTCAAACTCTTCCTGCGTGAACAGCGGGCAGAAGTCCGAGTAGCCAAGAGCGTTGATCTCGTACGCGCAGAGCTGCTGCATGGCGTATGCGTCCTGGGCGGTGATGTTCAGTCCTCCCGAGAGAGCGGTAAGCCTCTGCGCGGCGGCGGAGAGGTAGATCGGCACCCAGGCGTTCACTGCGGTTGTGCCCGCGTTCCCGTTAGCGTTGTTCCCGTTCGTGCAGGTCTCGTAAGGCGCAAGAGTGTTGTTGAACCCGGAAGCTTCGATGATGATCTCCTGGTGGTACTGGTCTTCATAGGGGATGCCGAAGAAGCCAGCCGCAAAGTTCAGGGCGGACTTGAGCATCCGATCTTCGGAAGTGGTGCGGAAGACGGGGAGGGTGCCGTTCGGGAATTTGTCCAGCAGGTAGCCGTATTTGACGCGGAAGGAGACGCCGAGGTCGAAGAGCTGCTCGCGGCCGAAGGGGGTGAGGATCTCCGCTCCGAGCGGGTAGGTCCACGTGTTGAGGAACGAGAGGGGGCCAGAGGCGTTGAACTTCCCCGTAGCGTTGGCTACTTTCACCCCGAAGGCGGCGGGAGCAGAGCCAGAAGTGGGATAACGAGCACCATGCCGGTGAAGGAGGTGGACCTGCTGGAGCGTGCACTGGGGCGGGATGAGCGCTGAGCTGTTCGCGAATGCAGGGGAGAACGTCGTTGGCGGGAGCGACAGAGCGGGGGAGAGGTTACCGAATGAGACGGCAAAGGGGTCGTATGTCCCATTCGCAGGTTCATCAGACGGGCGGAACCGGACCAAGGGGAAGTAGTTCGTCTGTGCGGGCGCGGCGGGGCCGGTGGCAACTTCGAACGGCTCGATGCCGGCTGCATAGAGGTTCAGCTACCCTGATATATGAGAGTCAGAGTCAGGAAGGGGACGCACTGGGAGTAGGACCGGGGAAGCCGACGACAGAGGCGGGAGGGAAGAAGCTGTTCACGCTCTGCCCAAAGGCAGCAGAGGCCAAGACAAGTAGGCTGAGGACGGCCATCGCAACGGGATCTCTTGACAGGCTCGCACAGCAGAGGGCAGGCAGGCAGGAGCAAGGGAGCTGAAGCCTAAGGGAGTCAAGCCGCCAAGATGCGGAGGTTATATACCCTCGTCATGCCTCAGATCGAAGGAACGAGGAGCATATGGACCGTGCCTGCCGAATCCGAAGAACCGTCTCGGTGGAATGCCGTCAGATCAGAGCACGAAGGTAAGCCATGAATGGAAGTTCAGGGCCGCGACGCCTGTGTGCAACCATCGCTTTCCGGAAATAGCAACTCGACGTAGTCGAGAGTCTGAAATCAGCCCACTGTATGGAGCCGGCAGAACACGTTCTGCGATTGTTCATCATGCAGAGGCATTACGCAAGTCTGGAGGGGGATCACGTTCGCCCACCCACATCTTCTAGGGTGAGTCTCAGCGCCATATTAGCGGTAGAGGGCGGAAGAGTGGGAAATAGAGGTGTGCGAGTCTGTTCGATTGTTGGACGATGAGACCGAGGTGACCGAGCTGTAGATCGAAGGGCGCAACTCTAGATTAGATCCAGATCCAGATACCAGATACCAGATCAAGGCTGGCAGTCTAGTCTGATAAGATCACAGTCCGGCCGTTTTCCCACCACGGTGCATCTAGACCTCGGCCGAACGCCGTGTGCGTATGGGAGGAAGGTGAGAAGAGGAAAGCATGCAGCCTCTTCTGGGCGTTTTGGTTGGTTGCTGGATGGGGAAGGCGGTGACGTATTCCATGAGGGGAGGACCCTACGCTTCGACCAACTGCGTCAGGAATGCGGGGCACGTGCGAGGATGTTGCTCGCTCGGAGAACTTCCGACATCTGTGTTTTTCTCTATGCGCTATGCGCTATGCGCTACTTAGCGCATAGCTTACTATAGTAATATTAGTAATTTTTGCTTCCTTGTGCGCGCCGGCCGCGGCTTCCTTCGGCAAGAACCCTGAAGGCCAGGGACCGATGATGGAGTCGTCCTTCTCCATTGTTGGTTAACAACCAACATTGACATCCGACCTCTTTCTGGAGGGTAGATGTCACTCAACTATAAAATGGGCTTTTTATTACTTTTATCTACTTAGGGCGAGGGCTGGTGGGAGGTCTGGCCGTCCGCTGAGACTCCCCTGGCCCTCCAAGTTTCTCACTCCGGGCTCGACGTGGCGACCGGCGAGCCAGCCGACGATCTGCTCCCCGACGGACTGGATATTGGCAGCAAGAGCCAATCGTAGTGCGACGCGGGGCGGGAATCTTTTGATGGTGACAATCAAAAGGTGCGTCCAGGCCCTCCATGTTCCCCTATCTTCTCGGGCCCTCACTTACCTGATTTTTTTTTTCGCTTTCAGCAGAGAACGACGAACATCGCTGCTTTCATCCTGACTCTCACCTTTTCTCTGCGTCCGCCCTTCTTGTCGTGCACCATACCACGACCTTTTGCTTCTATTCAACATTGACGCGCTAATCTGCCATCGAGCTCCTGGTCGAGCTCAAACCGTGACCGTACCTGTCTCCTTCGTTCACTTCAACACATCGCAAATCTTAACTCCCTCACCCCGTCCAACACCCCCAACACCAACACAACCAACACCAACACAATCACCGCCTCCAACACAACCAACCCCTCCCTCACAACCTCCAGCACAACCTCCTCCAGCGCGACCGTCTCATCGCTCACCCCCTCCCACACCAATCCAACCATCTCCGCGCCCAACCCCTCCAACACAACCATCGATCCCTCCAACCCCTCGAAGACCAACACGACCGCAACCCTCTCCGCCTCCAACACCAACCCAACCAACACCAACCCCCCCAGCACCAACACAACCAACCCCTCCAACACCAACCCAACCTGCACCTCCGCGTCCAACTCCTCCAACACCAACACCAACACCTCCAGCCCCTCCACGTCCAATCCAACCAACCCAACCCACACCAACCCCTTCCTCACCCCCTCCAACACCAACGCGACCAACCCCTTCCTCACCCCCTCCAACACCAACGCGACCAACCCCTCCCTCACCCCTCCCAACACCAACGCGACCAACCCCTTCCTCACCCCCTCCAACACCAACGCGACCAACCCCTCCCTCACCCCCTTCAACACCAACGCAACCAACCCCTCCCTCACCCCCTCCAACACCAACGCAACCAACCCCTCCCTCACCCCCTCTAACACCAGTCCAGCCAACACCAACCCATCCAACCCCTCCAACACCAACCCAACCAACACCTCCGCGTTCAATCCCTCCACCACCAACCCCACCGCAACCTCCACGTCCAACCCCTCCGACACCAACCCCTCCAACCCAACCAACCGCTCCACGTCCAACCCCTCCAACACCCCCATCCCAACCACGACCGCCGTCCTCTCCAGCACTGCAACATGTCGTCTCGGCTGATGAAGCCTGAGCTGGCCGTCGAGGAGGTCCTCAAGATCATCAATGACCGCAATCCTGGTAGGCGTGTCGCCATTTCCAAGGACGTCTTTTGCCCGCGCTGCAGCAAGAAGGCTCGCGTACGGGTCTGTATGGACCGGAAGGGGAAGAACGAGTCGAAGTATGGGCGGATCCACGGCCTGGTGAGTTGTGTAGCTGTCGCCGTGTAGCCTGCTTTGCTAACATCGTTGACAGTGCCTCTCCCATGACAATCCGGAAGAGCGGGTCTTCTGGATCACCGATCCTCTCCATCCGGACGATCGCCAAGCCCTGCGAGCGAGCTTAGAGCAGGCCGCGTTCGACTGGAGTTCCAGTCCAGCGAGGGACGACCGTCCCCACAAGCAGGCACGACTGGCGAGGGACCGCAACGGCAAGCGCTACAAATCTTGCTTGGCCTGTGGGAAGGGGCGCGCAGCACAGGCTTGCGAGAAGCAGTGGTGCAAGGCTTGCTGCATTAACCGCGAGCGCAACAATGCATGGGCGAAGTCCGTCGGCTGCGCCTATCATGGTCACCAGGACCAAGCATGGAACGACGGGCGAGGTTTGGGACCGGATGACGAGCTAGGGGGGTTGGGAGAGGTTGGGGGATTTGGAGGTTGGGGAAGGGAGGGAGGAGAGACAGGCTTGGGAAGGGGGGATGGTGTTGGGGAGGGCTTGCCGTCGACGCAAGCGTTCCATGGTCCAGCCCGCATCGGTCGCACGATGCGTCCCGCCTATCTCGCTCTTCGGGACGAGGAGAGGCGTGCGGAGGACGCTCGCAGGCAGGAGGAGAGAGATGCACGGGAGCGGGCTGAGACGCTGGCTCGCATGTTCACGTTAGTGGTGTTCACCAAGGTACGCTCTTTCCCTTCGCTTTCTCTTCCAAGCGCTGACTGTCCTCGCAGGACGGGAAAAAGACGTATCCCATTCCGGCTCTACGTGCCAACATGGACGGCCTTTCTACTCGTGTGTGCAGCTGGCCCGACCGCGTCCTGGCCCGGCTCTGTCCGTACGGAGAGGAAGATCTCGTGGAAGTGCTCCTCTACGACCTAGATTCTCGGAGCTGGACTTCGTACGACTCGATCACCTACCGCTTGGTCAAACGCGGGGAGCGGCTGCTTTGCCGCTTGCCTGATGTCCCTGTTGACGCACCAGACGTGCTGGAGGAAGTGGAGCATCTTGTTCCTGTTCTGCGTGATGCAAGGCGAAAGCACAAGCAGCCTGCTGTGCCTTTCTATTCACCACCTCATCCTCCACCACCTCATCCTCCAGCACCTCATCCTCCAGCACCTCATCCTCCAGCACCTCATCCTCCAGCACCTCATCCTCCAGCACCTCATCCTCCAGCACCTCGTTCACGTCGTCGTGCGCGCAGCCCATCAACGGATCTTGACTTGTCGAACGACACCCCAATCTCGTCCCCCATTATCGACTGCATCGACCTCACCACATCCCCTTTGCGGTTCGTCCCTTCGTCATCTGCCGGCCCTGCCGTTCATGATGTTGATGCTCAGCTCGACCCCTTTGTCGGCTCTCCATCTCCCTCGCCTTCTCTTCCCCCCTCGTCTCCCATCTCGATCGAAGAGATCATGACGGACAAGTGGCCCGGCTCTCGCTCCTTCAGGACGATCTATGGCGCCGTTCAAGTGATCGACGACAAGATACATCGGCAAAAAACCACCTGGGAGAAAGCGTTTCAGGACCACTACGGATACCTCAAACCGTACTCGACTTGGCGACAGCATGCTGGCTACCTGTATAATCCTCGTCTCAAGGGTCTTGTTCAAGAGTACCTGGCGAAACCCCACGAGAAGTGGTGCGACTTTGCTTACGAGGCCAGATGTTTGCTAGAGGGTCGAGAACCGGGGGGGCGCAAGCGAAAGGGAAAGGCAACCAAGAACACCAAGCGCACCAAAGTGTAAGTAAACTATCGATATCTTTCCTTTTACAGCCGCCCAAGGAGGACTTCCATACTTGGGCATTAATACTTACTTTCTGCACGCTGCTTTCCATCTACCAGTTCGACACACTAATCCTTCCTTCGCTTGCCACACGCTCGTTCAGACTATCTTTTTTTATCAACGAGTGTAATTAGTTGGCTATCGCCTTAAAAGGCGTAATTACATGACGTTGCCCCTGTAGGGCATACCCAAAAAAAAGAGTGTGATTTGACCCACATATGGGTGTCGGAAGAAGAGTGCAGTGGGGAGGAATGGGTGGGTAAGGACACAGTAAGAAGGACAAGCAGGATAGTGGCATACAAGAGGCATACAAGGAGCTTATCATGAGTAACAGCATACAGAGAGCATACAGAGAGCATACAGGAGGGCCAATGCTCCTCTAGCTTAGGCAAGGCTAGGGCACAGACGTCCAGCCTGTAGCCCGGTCATCTGCCTGCGTGCCAGTCCCATCTCCTCCTGGATCTCCCTACGAGCGCTCTCAAAGGCTGCACGCTCCATCGCCTCGGGTGACATGTCGTAGCGTTCGCGCAGGGGCCTGCGCATCACACGAGCTGCAACAGGCGAGGGATTGGAAAGGGTGCTACTCGATGCACTGGATGGTTGAACTCCAGCCGCTCGGTTATAGTAGAAGTCGGGCCGGACGATGCGAGGGAAGTTGTCGTACTCAGGCGGAACGCGCAGGGTAGCGTAGATAGGAGGGATGTCCTCCCATCTCTGGTAGGCAGGAGGACTGTCGTCCTCCGGACTGGTGTTGAAGGGAGAGGTGCTGGAGGATGAGGTGCTGGAGGATGAGGTGGCGGTTGGGTTGGGGGTGTTGGAGGCGGAGAGGGTTGCGGTCGTGTTGGTGTCGGAGGGGTTGGTTGGGTTGGTGTTGGTTGGGTTGGTGTTGGGGGGGTTGGTGTTGGAGGGGATGGAGGGGCTGGTGTCGGTTGGGTCGGTGTTGGTTGGGTTGGTGTTGGAGGGGATGGTGTTGGAGGGGATGGAGGGGCTGGTGTCGGTTGGGTTGGTGTTGGAGGGGTTGGATGGGTTGGTGTTGGCTGGATTGGTGTTGGAGGGGATGGAGGGGGAGGGGTTGGTTGCGTTGGTGTTGAAGGGGGTGAGGGAGGGGTTGGTCGCGTTGGTGTTGGAGGGGGTGAGGAAGGGGTTGGTCGCGTTGGTGTTGGGAGGGGTGAGGGAGGGGTTGGTCGCGTTGGTGTTGGAGGGGGTGAGGAAGGGGTTGGTCGCGTTGGTGTTGGAGGGGGTGAGGAAGGGGTTGGTGTGGGTTGGGTTGGTGTTGTTGCTTGAGAGACTTTCGTAAACAGGCGGCAGAGACGCAGGAGCCGTCCCCGCACCGACCTCTCCATCCATCAGCTCGCGTGCCATTGAGCCATTGGCACGGACTGAAAGAGGCCGCTCGTGCAAGGAAACCGGAGTGGTACTGCGAGGAAGGGCAGTGTCCAATGGATGGTTGACAGTGTTAAATCCCTGAGGGCCTGCAGCAGAGCTGATAGGACCTGAGGGAAGGACTGTCAACGTATCCGGATCTACCTCCGCCCACAGGCGACGGATGAGATCATCGACAGCGCCCGCAGGAACGGTGGGCCCCATCGAAGGGTTAGCAGCGGAGTCGGCTGCCGGGCCCATCCGCAGGCGATGGGCGGTGAGAGTTGTGTAGCTGTGTCGACCGATTCTTCCGACGATATCCTGCCTACCCCGAGCAACCACGTCGGTCGCTTGCTCGGGACCGGCTCCTCTAGCAGTTCCATGGTTACTACCACGATCTAACTTTGCATTAGACCATGTACGACCTCAGCAAGTACAAGACGCACCATGCTTCCCTCCTCCCCTCTTATCGCCGCTCTTAGCGGACGACTTGGAGTGAGAGAAGGCCCTAGGCCACAGAGCCATGATCGGCTTTGTAGGTATTGACCTAATGAAATATCAGTAAACCTATTGCAACCTGTAGCGAGCATTTGTACTCACAGAAAGTTGGTTGGATGCAAGCTGGTGAGTTCAGTAGAAGTTCGGATGGTCGTAGGGAAGAGACGATGAGGAGGAGGCATGAGGCGATGATGAGGGGAGTTTAGCCGCTGACAAACTTGGCTCCGTTGGCGCTTCGCCTGATATAGCCAGCCTTCCGATCCGATCTTAGATCTAAGATCTAAGATCTCTCGATGGGCGCTTATCTCTCATCCTCCCCGACTGGGGATCAACAATGCTTACAATATCCTGCGACTAGGTACATTACAACGTACAAGTGACATCGCCGGTTAGGTAAACGAAAGGTAAGACCACGAGAACAATAGCCTTCTGCTCACCCAAAAGAAGCCCCCCCTCCCGAAGCCCCATGAATCCATCTATCGCCTCGTGTTCTGAGCTGGCGATCGCCTCGTGCCCGATCGACACAGCTACACAACTCACCATAGAGCTGTCCGACCACCCAAGCCTATTGTCAATAACCTGGACTCGAGGTAATCGCCCACGAAAGGTGCGCTTACCCGTAATCTGATTCCGCCGCCCCTAATAACTCCCCCTACAGCAATCGGTCCTCCCCTCTCTCAAACCACCACCATTGACTCATGGAGGCTAGCTCGCCTCCTTCGACTCCGACCTCTTTTAAGTCTGCTCGCTCAACTACCTCTGCCAACTCCTCGCCCGGCAAGACGACAGCCAACGCTCGCGTTACGAGCAAGATGTCCTACAACCCGAGCTCGATGACTGGACCGACGAAAGCAGCGCAGGCGACGAACGCCAAGCTGTATGCGCCCGCCGTAGGGAAAGGAAGGGGGAATGGTGGTGCATGGGGTGCGATGGGGGATGGGGAGGGGGCTAACGCTGCTGTGATCGCTGGCGTCCGGGAGGTTGAGCTGGAGTACGGGGCGCCTGCTTTCATTGGGGAAGTACCCCTTATTGCCTTGCTGCGTGCAAGGGGAGCTCCGACGGTGAGTTGTGTAGCTGTGTCGACCGAGAAGGTCGACACTTAACAGACTCGCTACTGACCTTAATCTTAGGACACTCCTAAAGGCCCCGTCATCCATCCGCCCCGCCAGCAGGAGATGTACGGTAACACATCTCCTGCTGGGCCTGCTCCCCCTGCTCCGTCTGCTCCGTCTGCTCCCCCCGCCCAGCAGGAGGAGCTCCAGCCTATCACGATGGAGAGACTCGCCGCGGAACGTACGCCTAGTTTCCCCATTGGGATGATGTCGGAGGAGGAATGGCAGCTCGAGCTGAAGCGCTTGAGGGCTATCGCCTTCGAATACGGCCGGCTCTTGCGTCGTAAGGAGATGTTCCAGGAGGAAGAAACCAGGCGCCAGAAACTGGCGTCAGAGCGCCAAGCCATCCACGACCAGATCTGGGAAGAATACGTCGAGAAGGGCAAGAACTACATCGACATCCTCATGGGCGAAGACGAACGCGCCAAGGAGAACATCTATAGCCCTGCCCTCCAAGCTGCCGTCAATCTGCAGTCTCCTTCCCCTCAGCAGTCGTCCGTCCCTCACTCGCCAGTCGCTGGCCCCTCCACCGAGGGGCAGGGGAAGGATAAGAAGCGCGTGAAGAAGTTTTTTGGCAAGATTGCCAAGTTGGGAGGTAAGTCGCATTCGCGACTAATCTCGTTACATTACTAACTACGCTACAGGCAAAATAGGAATGGACGCCGCCGAGGAGGCGCTCAAAGGAGCGTTGGATGAGGACGATGACTAGGCTCAGGTTTGCACGTAGATACGGCTCGTGTGTTAAGGAAATGCGTACCCTGTTGAATGGAATAAGTGTCGACCGTCTCGGTCGACACAGTTACACAACAAACGTCTTGCCTGTGCCTTCCATGGTCGACACAGCTACACAACTCAGTTGTGTAGCTGTGTCGCCTTTATCCTAAACCAGTCCCAGGCACTCTTGTACACATACAATTAGATATGCGATTTGGAATGAAATTTTTATTAACTACTCTAGTACAGAATCAGGTATCAAGTGAGGCATGTGGTTATCCCGGCGGAGCTGAAGAATAATGTGCTCATTGCGAGCCTTGATCACCTCGTCTAAGAAGAACTCGAACCGCACAGCGGTCATGTCGCGAACCTGAGCAGCAAACTTGCGCATCCAGGCGTTTGTCTGTTCGCAAGCCGACGAGTTGAAGAGCCACTTGTTTGGCCTTCCTTCGTCGTATAGATCCGGGTAGAGCGCAGGGTTGCAGTAGGTACTGCAGTATTCATCCCCGCTGTTCTTGTGTTTCTTGTCCCAGTGGAATGCGTCCACCACGAGCGTAGTATGCTCAAAGTGAGCACGAACGTCTGGACCGAGGTTTTCTAGATGCCGGCGAAGTTGGCAATTGTTGTCGAAAAACAGTACGTCGGGCATAGATTCCCGCTTGGGGAAAACGGTCATGATAAAGTCCTGAAGGACTAATTAGCAATGAACAACTGACAAGCGAACGTACTTACGATGACAGAGCCCAGCGCCTCTGCACCATAAAAGGTACCTCGCGCAACGATAATACCGCACGGATGCACAACAAGCTGCTCGTTGTGCGTCCGGTTCCTTCCAAATCGTGCCCGTAATACCTTCCTTCTCCTCTCCTTCGTTGGTAGCCGATCGAGGGGGATCATGTCGAAGTCTTCAGCCTCCTCCTCTATCTCCAGCTCGACAACTTCATCGACTTCCTCGTCCTCCTCGTCCTCCTCCTCCTCATCGACTCCATCCCCCTTCCCGCCATTCTCGGTCGCATGCGCTTCAACATACTCCAACCCCTCAACCTCATCCACCATCTCAACATCCTCCTCCCCAATCTCCCGCTCTACAATCCTCGCGATCCGTTCACCTTCTCTCGCTCCAGCCCCTCTCCCTTCAACATCACCTTCCCCCTCCTCAGCCCCTCTCCCTTCAACACCACCGTCCCCCTCCTCAGCACCTCTCCCTTCAACACCACCTCTCCCTTCAACACCACCTCTCCCTTCAACACCTTCCTCTTCCCCTCGCTCGTATGCGCGTCGAGCTCGCCGAGAGAGCAGCGTGAAAGACTTGCCGGCAGCTTTGTACTTCTCCTCGAGCGCTTGGTGCTCGGCTATTCCGCAGGTGAGTCGATCTGATTGTCTTGGCTGTTCACAGCCGTCGACAGCGCAGAGATGTTCGCGAGCGGCATGCGTCGCGCAGAAGCGAGCGCGATTGTTGAGGAGGGGAAGTGGGCAGTTGTGCACCGCACAACAGGGGTGGCCGATGGCGATCCCATCCGTAACGGCGCACTGGATCATCCCTGGGATATGGTCAGCACCGCCTTAGCAGAGGAAGTGGGCTTACTTTGCTCCTCTCCGTGATGTACAACCTTGAGGCAAAGGTCGCACGCGTGACCCCATTGCGGTTGACCATTTCTCGAGAAGAAGTCGTTGCGCTCTTGCATAGCGTGCAAAAGGCGCTCGGTTTGGTTGCGGGCGGACTCGGGAAGTCGGAGACGCGTTCGTTGCTCGCTGTGATGAAGAAGGAGGGCGAAGAGATCAAAGAGATCGGAGATCCATTCGCCCCGGAGTGGAGGAGCGTCGTATAGCCCGACCGAACGGGCACGCGTCTTGCGGAGAGCCTGCTTGTACGTCCTGGCATTCGCTGTCGCCGACGAGCTAGAAAAACCCACATCAGCGAAAGAACAGGTAAGGAAGGAGAAGGAGGCGCTGGAGGATGAGGAGCTGGAGGGGATGGTTGTGGTTGGGTTGGGGGTGTTGGAGGCGGAGAGGGTTGCGGTCGTGTTGGTGTCGGAGGGGTTGGTTGGGTTGGTGTTGGTGTTGGTTGGGTTGGTGTTGGTTGGGTTGGTGTTGGGGGGGTTGGTGTTGGAGGGGATGGAGGGGCTGGTGTCGGTTGGGTCGGTGTTGGTTGGGTTGGTGTTGGAGGGGTTGGTGTTGGAGGGGATGGAGGGGCTGGTGTCGGTTGGGTCGGTGTTGGAGGTGCGGGATTCGGAGGGGAAGGAGAAGGCCGTCTTTAAAGCACCGAAGGCGGGGTGGGAATGAGTAAGAAAGAGATATGTACTTACTGTGCGTGCACGGTTTGCGCCCTGAAGAGCTCACACAGCTGTCGTTCGAATAGCATGTGTTTCTCCACCTGTATCACACCAGGCACCCCATGGTAGTACACTCTCTCGTCTTCTCCGTTAGAACCCTTCTCCCGCAAGTAGTTAAGGTGGTACGTCGCTCCGCAGCTTCGGCAGTACAGACTCGACACCATAACTGGAAAAGCCCCACGTCCAATGGTGTAAAAACCGGCGAGGTATCTTTTAGCATCGCGTAATGGTTGCCTTGTGTCATTGCTGAGGAAAGCGGGGCAATCGTCTTGAATGCACACGCGAGTAGGAGGATAGAACTCCTCCACAGCTGCAGATATGTTAGCCGAGTTTCAGAAAAAGGGGTAAATGAGATAAGGACAAGCAACGAAGGGTGGAGTGTTGGAGGGGTTGGTTGGGTTGGTGTTGGAGGGGCTGGACGTGGAGGGGCTGGAGGGGTTGGTGTTGGTTGGGCTGGTGTTGGAGGGGTTGGACGCGGAGGGGCTGGAAGGGTTGGTGTTGGTTGGGTTGGTGTTGGAGGGGTTGGACGCGGAGGGGCTGGAGGGGTTGGTGTTGGTTGGGTTGGTGTTGGAGGGGTTGGACGCGGAGGGGATGGTTGGGTTGGTGTTACAGGGATTGGTTGGGTTGGACGCGGAGGGGTTGGTTGGGTTGGACGCGGAGGGGTTGGTTGGATTGGTGTTAGCTGTGTTGGAGTTGGAGGGGTTGGAGGGGTTGGTGTTGGTTGGGTTGGTGTTGGAGGGGTTGGTTGTGTTGGATGGGGAGGGAGGTTCCAAAAGGAGAGAAGGGTGAGATAGCACGTACCAAGGGTGAAGCTTTGTGCGAGCTGGGCGAACGGAGTGAAGTCGTCGACTAGAGGATTGCAGACGTCCGATGGATTGAAGTGGGGGTCCCATATTACTTTACGTAGCGCTCCCCATAGCCCTATGATTTGGACAGGCGAGGCATTGATTGCGTTGGCGAGGAATTGGACGACAGTATTAGGTAGGGTATGGGGCGGCGTGTCGAGCTCGCCGAGGTGAGTAAGCTCTTGCCAGGCGATTCGAGCCTGCAATCGCCGCGAGAAGGCCAGGAAGGAGAGCACTTGTTCGACAGTTATGTTGCCCAGGATAAATCGCAGCCTCCAGAAGAGCAAAACGAGACGAAGCAGATTCATGTCGCCAGAGAGCCCCGCGTCAGCAATCGCAACACAGTCAAGCTGAGCCCGTCGCCAGAGAAGAAGTGAAGTCGATAATGGCCTTGATCGGGCCTCAGGGCCTCAGCGTTGATAGCGCCCACGAAGGTCAACAATCACGCGAGGACCCATTGTCAGGCACGGGCGCAGAAGTTTGATTGCCGAGATCGGCAATCAATTTTTGCGGGACCCCAGACGCTTTCAGCTGGGGTCCACAGGGGCTATGCACTATGCGCGCGTAGCGCATAGGGTTTGCCGCAGACCTCGGAAGTAGTGCTCGCTCGACACTGAGGGTGTGGGTTCTGGAATCCGAATCTTGACTTGAAGGAGCACATGTGCGACACAGCTTGGTTCGATGGTCGATGTATTGCGGGTCGGCGGAACGCTGGGTGTAGAGTGAGATGGGAGGGGACACCCCCGGCGGCGAGGAAGGAAAGTGAACGGCTGGGAATGTGTGGCGAGCTGATGGTGGCACGAGGTGATGGGTGATGGCATGCAATGAGGTGTGGCTCGTACACGGGACGATGGACGTGCATGTGCGTGGATGATGATGAACTGGATTAGGCAGTGGGAAGGGATGACGAGAACGAGGTGCACGTTGCTCCCTCTCCTCGCCGCTGTGCACGCTCTGCTTACGCACCCAAACCCGGCGAATCCGATCGTGTCCAACCCAATTCCTTCCCCTTCGACGCCCCTCGTGCTCCATCGAATGACAGCCCCACCAATCGAAGCGCCAGAAGACGGGAAGAAGGGAAGATGGGAAGGAAGGCATCGAACACGGTCATGGATCCTACCTCGGGGCTTCTTCTCCGTGCCTTATTATATCCGACCTCAAAACATTCCAGTCCCTCTTCTCCTCCTTAGGCTGCCCATCTCCTCACCTAGGCGACTAGGAAAAGGCAAAGGACAAGGATGTTGCTCGCCGCTGTTGGGTTGTCACTCGTCGCTCTCGCTAATGCGCAGAGCACCCTCACCCTCGGGAACGCGACCTACGTTGCGCCCGGGGTGTTTCCAACCGAGGTGCGCTCGTTCATCTGAGTTCGTGGTATGAAAAGCTGAGTATATGCGCGCAGGCATTCGCGAGCTACTACAACAACCCTACTGCGACGGACGAGCAGCCCCAGCCGGTCGTGACGAACGTCCTGACCGGCCAGGCCTTCCCCGCCGCCTTGACGGACCCGCGCAATATCCCGCTGAACGACACTGCCGACCCGCGTTACCTCCCTCCTTCGCCCCTGCCCGCCTCGCAGGCCGGACCGCTCATCGCAAGTGCGTTCAACCAGATCGTGTCCATCGCCAATCCGAATAACACCGGCTGGGGGAACAACTCCGCCTGTGCTCGCTGTCTTGCCGGGCTCGAGGTCGGCAAGTCCCTCGCCGTCGCGAGCTCCGGTGCGGTCCCGACCCTCGCAGTGCAGCTCTGCCAGCACTTCAAGTTCTCCACGACCTGCGAGCAGACATATGGCATCCTCTCCCTTGGCCAGGTTATTGCCCAGGTGCTCGCAGCTGCCGATGTCGGGGGGTATGACGGCCAGATGATCTGCAACAACTTCCTGAGCGGCGCCTGCCCTCTCCCGCCTCCCTCGCCGCTCAACCTAACGGGATACTTCTCCAAGCCCAAGCCGGCTAACGCGACCGCCCCTACTCCCTCTGGTCAGCGTGTGAAGGTCCTGCATATGTCCGACTTCCACCTCGATGCCCGCTACTCGACCTTCTCAGAAGCGAACTGCACGAGCTCGCTCTGCTGCCGGGCGAACAATCCCAACTCGCACTCGCCTAACCAGGTCCTCCTGCCTGCACCGAGGTACGGCGCATACACCTGCGACACGCCTTACGACCTTGCGCTCGCTGCGCTCCAGGCTATCCCTGAGCTCACTGGCACCGTGGGAAGCGGGTTTGACTTTACGGTCTATACTGGCGACCTCGTCTCGCATGATCCCGAGAACGAGCTCTCCCAGTCTTACGTCGAGTACACCGAGGCCGCCTTGTATGGGCTGTACAAGAAATACCTCGGCACTGGCCCGCTCTACGCGGCCATTGGGAATCACGACAGCTACAACCAAGCGTCCGACGCGCCCGCCCTCCTCGGCACGCAGCTGGGGCAAGCGAACTTGTCCACCCAGTTCTCGTGGAACTACAACACCCTCGCTGCTCTCTGGGAGGGGAACGGCTGGATCTCGTCCGACGTTGCGGCCCAGGCTAAGGCGCACTACGGTGCCTATTCCGTTGCTCGTCCTGACGGCCTGCGCATTATTACTTTGAACACAGACCTGTGGTACAAAGCCAACTACTTCAACTATATCAACATGACCAACTCTGACCCCTCGGGCATGCTCCGATTCGTCGCCGACGAACTTCAGGCCGCAGAGGACGCCGGCGAGCGGGCATGGATCGTCGGCCACGTTCTGTCAGGCTGGGACGGCAGCAACCCGCTGAACAACCCTACCAACCTGTTCTACCAGATCGTCGAGCGCTATTCGCCACACGTGATCGCCGCCATTTTCTTCGGCCATACGCACGAAGATCAGTTCAACATCTTCTACGCTAACAACGGCACCAACGCCTCCGCTGCCTCCGCTCTGGCCGTCTCGTGGATCGCGCCCTCTATCACTCCGCTCACGAACTTGAACTCGGGGTTCAGGATGTACGAAGTAGACAGCAAGACGTTCGACATCCTCGATGCCCACACGTGGTACACCAACGTCAGCGCTTTCCCCACCCTGGACAACCAGACCACCCACGGCCCCACGTGGAAATACGAATACAACACGCGCCAAGCCTGGGGCACGAACATCTCCTGGCCGAGCACCGCACCGCTGAACGCGACGTGGTGGCATCGCGTCACGGAGCAGTTTGAGCAGCACCCGGCGCTCGTGCAGCAGTATACGACGTATCAGGGGAAGATGAGCCCTCTGAGCCCGAACTGCACGAGTGACGCGTGCGTGAAGGCAAAGGTGTGTTATATGCGTGCGGGGTCGGGTCCGATTGGGAAGGCGTGCCCGCAGGGCTTTGGCTCGGTTCAGTAGAGGACCGCTTCCTTTTCTTTCCTTTTCTTTTCTTTCGTTAGATGACGTGGGTTGTTGGGGAATGGCCGGAAAAGGGGTTGATGGGACGGTGAAATCCGGGTGGGGTAGCTGACTAAGTGTTGATGGGGAAAGCTCGAAAGCGGTTGAAGGGACGCTGCAACGTTTCAAAAAGTAGATACTTCTTTTTAGTAGTTAATAAAAGGGTTGTTGGGGAGCAAGCGTGTGGCGCAAATCACTATTCCACATGTAAGTAGTTATTGTTAAGAGCCCTGTGCACAGCCGGTCCAGCATCGCTGTTCGCTGTTGGAACACGACGTCGACACAAAGCATTGACGGGGATTGCTGGTTTGGCATGCTAATTCAGCCACAGTAATACCCTTTCAATTATTTTCAAAGCTTGATACACCGAAAAAGGTGGCTATCAGTAGCCGCCTGACTGGAGAGCACCAGCCTGGACAACACCGCCGCTCGCAGGCCGGAGAACCTGGTTCGTGCCGGCCAGGACAGAGAACGAGGCGGATTGGCTATACGGAGCAATCAGCATCAGAACATACAACGACGAATGGAGGGCGCGTACAACTCGTTGCTGTTCCTGGTCAAGATATCAGGAATGGCGAAGAAGTTTGCGGTCACGTTATGCGCCGAGACATGCAGCTCGTAGTAACCCCTGTAGAACGCCTCTGACCAGAGCAAGTCTGGGTTGAGCTGCACTAGCTCGGCAGAAGCGATATGCGACATGTTCAGCGGCACAGCGCCGAACGGCGACGGGGAGGTCACTGCCGTCCCTGCAAACTCTACCAGCTGACCCCTGGTGTCGGTGGTGTTGAGGCCTTGGACCTTGGTCAAGGAAGCCTCAAATACCCAGTTGGCGTGGCTGTCCCCTGAGAGGACGATGACGTTGTCGATCGAGTTGTCGTACAGGTGGGTGAGGAACCGGTTCCTGTTCGCACGGTAGCCGTCCCACGCGTCAAAGTCGAACGTCTCGCTCGTGTTGAGGCCAGTGTAGTTCAGGTCGCCGAAGACGATCTGCTGGCCGACGATGCGCCATGTTGCACCGCGAGCTACGGAAGCGTCCAGGGTGGAGTAGAACCAGTCTTCCTGGTCCTTGCCCATCAAGGAGCGGGAATCCTCGGTCGAGGAGAGCATGGCGATGTAGTCGGTGTTATAGTACAGATCAGTGATGTCGCGGTCGTATTGGCGCGTATCGAGCAGGGATAGATCAAATAGCTTGCCGAATTGGATGTTGTGCCAGATACGTAGCTTGTCGTCCGCCGAAATCTGGCGGATCGGCTGCCATTCGTGGAAGGCGCGAATGGCGGAGGCCTTGCGTTCGGAGAAACAGACGCCGAGGATGGAGCAACCGAAAGCAGTGTCGTTCGTGTTGGCCGTGCCGGCCTTCCAGGCCTGGTCGGCAACATCATGATCGTCCCAAACGATATACCACGAGAAGAGCCTATGATTCTCCTGCAGGTCAGGGTCGGTACGGTACTGCGCAATACGAGTGCGGTAGTCGGAAAGCGTCGCAATCTCCTTGTCTGGCAGTGGGACACGGCCGATAGACGTGCCGTTGCCATAGTCGCCGTTCTTGTACTCGTAAATGTAGTCCCCGAGGTGGATCACATAGTCGACTGACTCCTTACGAACAGGGCCGCCGTATGCCTACGACGATGTTAGTCGAGCTTGCTGGAAGGAGTAGGCAGTAACGTACGTTGAAGAAACCGAACGGAAGGTTGGAGCATGAGTATACAGCGAAGCGTTGCGTGCCGACTAGGTCAACAGGGGTGTCAGCGGAAGGCGCAGTCCGCCCACGGCCAATAGGCGACTTCTCCTCCGGTTTGGCGCAGTTTGCGAACTGGTAGTAGTACAAGCTGAGCGCGTACAGGCCGGTGGCCTCGACCTTGACGGTAAAGTCGACGTCGTAGCTTGTGTAAGCGGTGCCTTTTGCGACGGGGTTGCCGGACGCGTCAGGGGTCGTGTACACCGCGTAGGACACGCAGACTGGTACGTCGACGGCTGCGACTTGTGTTGGCTCGGCACGCGTCCATAGGATGAGGGAGCGGTCATCCGGGTCTCCAGAAGCGACCGAGTGGGTGAAGTTGACCGAGCCAGCGTAGATGTACTCGGCGTTGCTGAAGTCCGCTCCGGCGTACTTGACGTATCCCTCATCTCCGGTCGAAGGCGCGTTGGTCTGCGGGAACGGCCCCAGAGGGTCCATGGGCACCTCTTGGCGCTTTGCGAGGTGGTTCGCGACGCTGTGCAGCGAACGACGGTGGAGCTTGTGTACTGGAACTGCGAGCTGGGGGTGGTTCAGACTGGGAGAGCGGTACACCAAGTTGGAGCTGTACGAAGCGAGCGCCAGAGGCGCCAAAGCCAGGAGGGTGAGAGCGACCATGGCTGACCAGGTTGACCTTGAGGACAGTAGGGAGAGGCAAGAGCAGCCCTAGAGACCAGATCAAGCAGCCCAGAGTTCCAGCATTTAAGGCTCCAGATGGTGTCGACCTAGACTCTCAGGGTGACCAAGCTGTGATGGCATATGCGCCTCATCTTCTCAACTTCGTCGCAGAACCAACATCGAGCCACCTCCCACTCAACCGGTGCCCGATCGAGGCAATACAGAGTCCCAGCACCTCCCACGTCGAAGTCTCACATCTTCCGATATCGCATACAGTCCTCCATTCCACAACCATGGATCGTCCCTCGATGTGGGCAGCACCTCGTGCGAGTGTGCCTGGCTCTTGCCCAATCAGGGCGACCTGATTCCCATTCCATCGACTGATGACGCCGCCCCTCATGTCTATTTCGCCAAACGGTCCAACAGCCCTAAGACAGTCCAGATCATGGATAAATGCATTGTATGAGGTAAGTGATGGGGATGCGTGGGGCGAGTGGGTGCCAGCATTGGTCGGAAAGAGGCGAACGTGCGCGAGATGCAATGTGCACCTTTCGAGGAGGGTGGTGGACGGATGAATGATGCGGCGAGATTAGCTAAGCGGGGAAACGTGCTGGTTCGATCCTGATTCTCTCCCCAGCATATCAGTCGCCGTTGCACGTCCACGGAGGCCAAGTACCGGATTTATCCGGTGTTCAGTTAATCGAGTGATCGCAACAAGAATCGAGTAAGTCAGTTGCCGGACCATGCTGGAGTTGCTGAAGAGGCACCGATCCCCGGCCGGACCGCAACAAGGACAACAGGTTACACTGTAGCGTTGGAGTAAATTCGCATTTTTCTTTGGGACCGTAGGACAGCGATCCTAGCAGATAAGCAGCAGGCTGGTTCTGATGAGCATGTAGCGGAACGGGGAACCTCGAGCAGGATCTAGACATATAGAATGCGACCGGTTCACGGAGAGATAGCCAGCTCGCTCTCACCCATGTCTTGGGAATAATCTCAAACCAGAAATGTGTGCGCGTGGTTTTGATGATTCTATTAATTTGCGATATTCTACCATTATCCCAAAGGAAATCAACTTCCCACCTGCACATCTCTACACATCCCCCTCCTCCGTAACCACACTCCCCTGTACATCAACATCCAACACAAAATGGCTCACCTCCACTCCAAACTTCGCAAATACCTCCTTTGCCGCTTGGGCAATGGCGTCGTAGTTCGCCACCGCGAGGGCGAGGATCGTGGGCCCCGCACCGGAGAGACAGATGCCGAGGAGGCCGGGGTGGGTGGAGGGGGTTACGGAGGAGAGGACTTGGGGGAGGCCGGGGATCTACGCGCACGTAGCGGTTAGATTTGGAGAGGAAGGGTGGAAGGGAGGGAGAGGAGACGTACGAGCTCTTTTCGGTATGGCTGGTGAACGCGGTCTTTCATCGCTTCGTAGATAAGGTCCGGATCTGGCGGGGAGCGGGACAAAGCGGTAGTAAGGACCGCTAATCGTTGGAGATTGAACACCTGCGCACACATTCAGCATCCCCGCTCATGCAAGTCAGATAAGAAGCACGCACCAAATCTTTCCTCGAGTACTCCGTCGGCAACACACTCCTCGCCTTGGCCGTACTGACCTCAAAAGCGGGCACGATCGCCACCGCCCTGATCTCCTTCGCCCATCCAAACCTCACATAATGGCCGATCCCGTTCGGCGGGTTGGGGGGGTCGATGCCCCATTCCTCGCCCGCATCTGCCGGGTATTCCGGTAAGACTTCGGCTAGCGGTACGGATGCTGCTGATGTTGCGACGGCGTCTAGTTCGCGGAGGTAGGAACCGACGAACCCGCCCATGAGTGCGGCGGTCACGTTGTCCGGGTGACGCTCGACCATTAGCGCAAAGTCGAGCATTCGGTCTTTGGGGAGGTTGAGCTGACCCAGAGCGTTGCCAAGCAGGACACCGGCAATGACTGCTGCTCCTGATGATCCCAGCCCTCGACCAAAGGGGATCTCGTTATGGCAGTGGATCTCTATCCCCGAGGGAAAGGAAGGCACGCCATTACACCGCAGTACGTAGAGCGCAACGCGAGTGGTAAGGTTCTTGTATGCATCTAGGGGCACTTCGTCTGCTCCTTCTCCGGTGTAGGCGAGCTTGGGTTGAGGGTTGGGAGTGATATAGGTTCGTGGTGGCGGACCTTGAGGGACGGTGACTGTCAGGGTGAGGTAGAGGGTGAGCGAGACGCCCATCACGTCGAAACCGGGGCCGATGTTGGCCGATGTCGCCGGCACGCGGATGGTGAACTTTCTGCGCGCCATGCTCTATGTCGCCCTCAGAGCTGATAGTAAGAAGAAAAGAGTAGGTCTATAGTTCAGCTCGTTCGGGCTGTTGTCTTTCCCCTCGTCGACTCACCCGTCGCCCAACGCGTTCGGTCCCTTACGACCGAAATTTCACGAGTCAGGGTCCCCCCTTCCCACCGACGACAGTATTTAGCCTCCGTCAAGCCTGTCTTGTTTTTCACCTCCTTCCGCTTTTCGCGTCCTTCCCACCCAACTTGCGCTTGGCCCACCACCCTCTTAGCCATGCCGCAAACCTCTAGTCCCTCAAACCCACTGCCTGTAGAGGTCTTTGCTGGCCTTCTACCTGCTCTGGCGGAGCAGATACAGAATCTTGCGCTAAGTGAGCAGCCGAATATCGAGGAGGCTGTAAGTTCTTATCTTTTTACATACCGTTGCCACCCGCTCATGCGAAGACAGGCTGCTGCGTTTCGCGACAAGATCGCTGAGGCTCGCGCCCTTGTCGAGGCTCTTCCTGGTGGCGACTTGAGCCTCGCTGACCAGGAGGAGGTAATCAAGGGATTGCGGGAGTTGAAGCGGTCCAAGCTGTATGTTTGTGCTCTCGCTTCGTCAACATAGCATGCTCACCCCTAGCCTAGCATGCAGCTTCGTCTCTTCAAGGAGGCGGACGATAGCAAGGTCGAAGCCGCTGTCTCTGATGCTGATCAAATGGACACTGCACCGGAATAAGCTGCGCAGCATGGTACCACGCTATTCCAACCCTAACCTCAACATATGCCGCCCTTTCGGCGGGCAATCGACCTTCCCCACAACGATGTGCGGTTTCTGACATAAGGAGCCAGGTTTGGTCACGAACCAATGGTTAGCATCTTCTCCGAAATTTGACTTGGACGATTTCGTCCATTTATATGATGACCTTTCCCTTCTCTTCCCCGGCCTATGCGACCATGCCGAGACGCAGAGTAGCGTTGGTTTCGCAACCTTCGCGCGCACCTTCGGGTGCTTATATACACTTGCCAGTGTGATTTCGTCTGATTCTTCTTTCATGTCTGCTGTCGTGACTGTATGCTAACTTTCGCTGTCCTAGATGCCTTCCGTTCTACCCGCTTGTATGAGATTGCAATGCCCGCAGCCGCGCCAAGGGTGAGTCTGGTTCCCCTATTCTGCAGCCTGGGCTTTCCGGCGCATCCCCTGTCCGATGACGAAGTATATTCCGTTCTATTCGCAGTTTCCACTCTAGAGCACCCAAGTCCTCAGCGCATCCCCTCGTACATTCCCCCCTCGAATGCCGCCTGAACCCAATTTGGTGTGCGCGAGGTTGTGGGCCGCCCGCTTCGGCGGTGTGCGCTGCGTTGCGGATCGCTGGGGCAGCTCGATGAGGGTCTAATAGACCTTCCTTGGAAGTCTGAGGACATCTTTCTTTTCTTTTGTTTGAGAGGTATTAGGTGATGATGCTCACGTTTTTCGTTGCAAGGTCATGAACATTTCTTGTGGCCAACAGAAGATGATGACACGTTGGTGCGGAGTCAGGGTTTCCGACACGTCTTCGTTATCCTTCGGATATCCCGTTCTTCCCTTTGTAGCCCTTAGAGCAAATCGCCTAGACTCGCCCCTGTATACTAGACTTGTACTTCTACCATCATGACGCGCAATCCACCTGTACTCGCGATTGACTTCGACGACACCGTCTGTGTTACCAACTACAACGTTATTCAATGTGAGGGGCACGACTTTTGGTCATCGACTCGTGGTGCTGATGGCGGCGACTCATAAGGGCACAATGATATCCATGGGACGGAGCTGACACCGGATGGGCTGTACTGTACGCGCAGTCATTATTGGTTGACCTAGCATAGGCTGACGTAGCTCTAAGATTATCACTACTGGAAGGTGATAGACCTGCTTGTGTAGAGTATGTCGTCGTTAACAAGAGGTGTCTAGACACCGGGCTTCGGCACCCCCGAAGGCACGCACATCCCCACCGGCCGTCTACATATGCTGACCCCAAGGTGCAGAAGCGATGTCCAAAGCGCACACCTTCTTCCGCAGCCAACATTTCCTAGAACGTCAGCCAGTTCCCGGTGCAATAGAGGCGCTTCGCAGACTGAAAGAAGCCGGGTATCGGCTGGTGGTGGTTACGTCGAGAGGGGACGAGTTGAAGGCCGAGACGGAGGAGTGGTTGGCCAAGCATTTACCTGGTGCGTTATGCTTACTGTGGTCTTAGGGAAGGGAGTTGGGCTGACTGGTGATGGTGGGCGCGGTAGGCGTATTTGATGATATTCATTATACGGGGGAGTTTATGAAGATGACGAGGGACGAGAATAATATGGTTAGGCTGTTCAAGTCCAAGGCTGAGGTGCGTCCCGCCTCTGTTCCACTTGTATAACAAGAGCTGATGGAGGGAGGGCAGGTGCTACTAGAGATCGGCGCCGTAGTCCTCGTCGACGACTGCGTAGACCACACGATCCACTGCGCAACCTTCAAGCCTCCCGTCCCCTCTCTCCTATTCGGCGAATACCCCTGGGCGCGGCACGTCTCCCCTCTCTTGACGCAAGAAGACTACTGGAGCTACGAGAAGCGGGTTAAGGAGGGCGTGCATGAGGCTTGGATGAGACGGGATGAGGTGAAGGAGCTTCCGGAAGGGGTGAGGAAGGCGAGGGACTGGGAGGAGGCGGAGAGGATGTTGAGGGAGTTGGTGCCTATTGATTTGGCGTCGACCTAGATGTCTTTCCTCTTGGAAGGATGCTGTAACTAGATTAGTCAAATAAATTCAGTCGCAATAGGCCACTATACAGCTGATGTTGAGCATATAGCTGTAAATGCTGCTCAGGATGTTGCCAGCTATGCATAGCTGGATGAGACAGTCGCGTCCAGCATGCGCGTGTTCTGCACGGCGATAGGGACGCGTCAACGCCACTGAATTCTGCATTCCTTGCGAAATACCACCTTCGTCGTGAGCATACCGAGCGATACCCATCTTAATACTCCAGCCATGGAAGTAAGTTTTAAATCGTTACTCGACAGCTGGTGCAGCAATACTAATGTCTGCGATCAGGGCTTCCCATCCACCTCATCGACCGCAGCAGCGGTCACGTTCATCACCTTCGTCCAAGACCTGAAGCGGAAGACGAAACAATGGGAGGAAATGGTGGATATGTGCGCGAGCGGGGAGAAGACGCTCGAGCGCTTTCGGTACAACTTTCCCGATGACTGGCTGTATAGCGACCAGTTGAGGGGGGAGTGGAGTGCGTATAACGAGATTTTGAAGAGGAAGAACGATGCGATTCAGGAGCAGCTGGGTGCGTCTGCTCACATATGAATTCTCGCCAGTTTGGGTACTTATGCGCTACTGTAGCTGGCTTGCAGCTGAAGATCGTCGCTGAGGACAATATCGTCGAGAAGCGTATTGGCGACATCATAGAAGAGTGGGAGCAGATCCGGCCCGTGCAGGGCAACGTCAAAGCTGACACTGCGCTCAACACAATCAATGCCTTCGAGGTCAAGCTCAACAAAGTCAAGGACGACTACGACCTCGTTTGCCGAGCAAAGGAAGCGCTTGACCTAGAGTTGACTCGACACAACCGCCTTGACCCGGTTTTCGAGGAGCTTCGCGATCTTAAGGGCGTATGGACGGCTCTATCTGGCATATGGTCCCAGATCGCCGACCTCAGGGATACGCCATGGTCCAGCATCATCCCTCGCAAATTGCGGCAGTCACTCGATGCTTTACTCACCAGCACGAAGGATATGCCGAACCGTATGCGCCAGTATGCTGCGTTCGAGTTTGTTCAGGATACGCTTAGGGCATACATCCGCAACAATCCGATGATTACCGAGCTGAAGAGCGAGGCGCTGAGGGAGAGGCACTGGAAACTGCTCTTCAAGAACCTCAAAGTGCAGTCATACTCCTTGCCCTCGTGAGTCAATGTTTGCTAGCACAAAGTGTGAAACTGACCAGTGCCAGGATGACACTCGGACAAATCTATGACCTCGATCTCAAGCGGAACGAAGCTGTGATCAAAGATGTCATCATCCAAGCTCAAGGAGAGATGGCTCTGGAAGAATATCTTCGCCAAGTTCGCGAGACCTGGAGCCAGTACCCCCTCGATCTCACGCCCTATCAAGGCAAATGTCGCCTCATTCGCGGATGGGACGATCTCTTCACCAAGTGCAGCGAGAATCTCAACTCGCTCGTCGCGATGAAGCTCTCGCCGTACTACAAGGTGTTCGAAGAGGAGGCCGCCGGCTGGGAAGAGAAGCTGAACCGCGTCCATGTTCTCTTCGACGTCTGGATCGACGTACAACGGCAATGGGTCTACCTCGAGGGCATCTTCTCGAACAGCGCGGATATCAAGCACCTGCTGCCTGTCGAGAGTGCCCGCTTTCAGAATATCAACACCGAGTTCCTGAGCGTCATGAAGAAAGTCTACAAGGCGCCCTACGTCATGGATGTTCTGAACATTCCCGGAATCCAGAAGAGCATGGAGCGTCTTGCCGACTTGCTCACGAAGATCCAGAAGGCGCTCGGCGAGTACCTCGAACGGGAACGTGCTTCTTTCCCTCGGTTCTATTTCGTCGGTGACGAAGATCTCCTCGAGATCATCGGCAACAGCAAGGATATCCTGCGGATCATGAAGCACCTCAAGAAGATGTTTGCTGGCATTGCGACCATCTTGCTGGATGACGACCTTACGCAAATCTACGGCATGGCATCGAGGGAGGGTGAAGAGATACTCTTCCCTCAGCCGATCATCTTGAAGGACTACCCGAAGATCAACGACTGGCTGACCAAGCTAGAAGCGCAGATGAGGCTTTCTCTGGCCGAACTGCTGGTCGAGGCGGTCAACGAGCTGCAGGGCTTCTACGGCGTCGGTTCCGAGCTCGATCGGAATGCGTTCCTACAATGGGTTGATAAGTACCCAGCGCAGCTTGTGACGTTGGCCGTCCAGGTGGCATGGACAGCCTCGGTCGAGGCTGATTTGAGCGCCGGCACAAGCCCTTCTGGTCCGCTTGCAACCACAGGTCAAGGGCTGGACCTGCTGGCCGACATCGTGCTGACAGATCTAAACGCTATCACCCGCCGAAAATGCGAACATCTCATTACGGAACTTGTTCATCAACGTGATGCAACCCGTATCCTTGTCAACAACCGTGTCAGAGACTCGTCCTCCTTCGACTGGCTCTACCAAATGCGCTTCTACCTGGACAGGTCGATCAGTGAGCCCTTAGAGCGCCTCAAAGTGCGCGTTGCCGACGCCATCTTCCCTTACGGTTGGGAGTATCTTGGTGTTCCGGATCGCCTGGTTCAAACTCCGTTAACGGATCGCTGCTACCTTACATTGACGCAAGCGCTGGATCGCCAGCTCGGCGGATCTCCCTTCGGGCCTGCCGGCACAGGTCAGCATATCAATTGGAATAATTAACCTTGACTGACAATGATTATAGGTAAAACCGAGTCCGTCAAGGCTCTCGGCGTGCAACTCGGCAGATTTGTGCTCGTTTTCTGCTGTGACGAAACCTTCGACTTCCAAGCCATGGGTCGTATTTTCGTCGGTCTATGCCAAGTTGGAGCTTGGGGCTGCTTCGACGAGTTCAACCGTCTGGAAGAACGTATTCTCAGTGCTGTCTCCCAGCAAGTCCAGACCATTCAGCAAGGTCTGGCTGATGTTGTCAAGAACCCGTCGCTAGAGATTGAGCTGGTGGGCAAGAATGTCAAGCTGAATCCCAACATGGGTTCGTATAATATTGTAGTATGCTGCATTCCGCTTATCTCTTGCAGGTATCTTCATTACGAGCAACCCGACCTATGCTGGTCGGTCACAACTTCCGCCTAATCTTACCAAGCTTTTCAGACCGTATGTTCTCCCTTTGTGTGGCAACCGCATACAGCTCATGTTGGAATAGGATGGCAATGACGCGTCCAGATCGTGAACTTATTGCCCAAGTGATGCTGTTCTCGCAAGGCTTTCGGACGGCTGAGACCCTCGCATCCAAGATTGTGCCGTTCTTCAACCTCTGCGAGGAACAGCTATCACCTCAGGCGCACTATGACTTCGGTCTTCGAGCGCTGAAAGCTGTCCTGTCGAGTGCCGGTATACTTAAGCGAGAGCGGACGCAGACGGCGGGAGCTCCAGAAGTGGCCGACGAGGCAGCGAACGGTTACAGCGAGCAATTGATTCTGATTCAGAGCGTGACGGAAACGATCGTTCCAAAGCTGGTTGCCGACGACGTACCGCTTTTGACCAGGTTCGTCCCTCATTCCTCCATTTGTTCCCCCATCGCTGAAGAGCCTCGTAAAGCTTGTTGTCGGACGTCTTCCCTGGAATTGATTTTGTGCCTGTGGACCTCGACGTCCTAAAAGGTCACATTCTTGATGTGTGCCGGGAACGTCAGCTGGTCCCAGGGGAGCGCTGGATTGCCAAGATTCTCCAGCTGTACCAAATTCAGAAAATCCAGCATGGCTTGATGATGGTGGGACCCTCTGGTACGGGGAAGAGCAACGCATGGAGCGTGCTCCTCGCTGCATTGCAGCGTTACGACGGTACCGAAGGCGTCTCCTACGTCATCGACCCGAAGGCGATCCACAAAGATGCGCTGTACGGCACTCTCGATCCTACAACTCGCGAATGGACCGACGGCCTCTTCACGCATATCCTTCGCAAGATTGTAGATGATGTTCGTGGAGAAAGTGCGAAAAGGCATTGGATTGTCTTTGACGGCGATGTCGATCCTGAATGGGTGGAAAATCTGAATAGGTATATTAATTGTTAGCCTGCCTTCAGTGCAACAGGCTAATATCGCTGTGCAGTGTGCTGGATGACAACAAGTTGCTCACACTACCCAACGGCGAGCGCTTGAATCTTCCTCCAAATGTCCGTATCATGTTCGAGGTTGAACATCTAAAATATGCCACCCCAGCTACAGTCAGTCGATGCGGTATGATCTGGTTCAGCGATGACATTGTGGACACGGCAATGATGTGTCGCCATTACCTCGACACACTCTTGCACACCGGTATCGACGCAGATGAAGACGAAACCGACGGTGCTGCGAGGGCGATTCAAACGGCAGCAGATGCGTCGCCGAGCCTTGCTATACAGCGGACCGTGGTCGGCGTCCTGGAGCCCTTCTTCGGAGACGACGCACTCATTCAAGCATCCCTCCAGCAAGCCGAGACTTACGAGCATATCATGGACTTCACCCACATCCGTGCTTTGGAGACGCTCTTCTCGCTTCTTAACAAGACTATTCGAAATATCGTCGAGTACAACATCCAGCATTCAGACTTTCCGTTGTCGGCGGAACGTGTGGAACAATACGTTTCTAAGCGTCTGCTGATTGCTATTGTTTGGGCCTTCACTGGGGATACCAAACTTGACTTGAGGGCTGATATGGGCAACTTCCTTCGCACTCAAACCGGGATCGACATGCCGGCATTCCTACCGGGTACATCCCTGATCGACTACGATGTGCAAGTGTCCTCCGGAGAATGGATACCGTGGCAAAGTCGAGTGCCGACAGTCGAGCTGGATTCGCACGCCATCACACAATCTGATGCTGTGGTACCGACAGTCGATACGGTCCGACACGAAGAGGTTCTCTACTCTTGGCTATCTGAACACAAGCCTCTGTTACTTTGCGGTCCGCCTGGTTCGGGTAAGACCATGACCCTCTTCAGTGCTCTCAGAAAGGCCACGGATCTGGAGGTCATCGGCCTGAATTTCTCCAGTGCCACCACGCCGGAGTTGGTGCTGAAGACCCTCGACCAGTATTGCGAATACAGGAAGACCCCTAACGGTGTTGTGCTGGCTCCAGTACAAATCGGACGGTGGCTGGTCATCTTCTGCGACGAAATCAACCTTCCCGCTCAAGATAAATACGGCACGCAGAGAGTTATTTCTTTCCTCCGACAGCTGGTGGAGCAAAATGGCTTTTATAGGACTTCGGACATGGCCTTCGTCAAACTGGAGCGAATACAGTTTGTTGGTGCTTGCAACCCACCGACGGATCCCGGAAGAGTGCCTCTCACGCAGCGTTTCCTCCGTCATGCACCACTGGTCATGGTTGACTATCCTGGGGAGCTTTCCTTGAAACAGATCTACGGCACGTATAACAGAGCTCTTCTGAAGGTCCAAGCCAATCTTCGCGCATACGCGGAACCGTTGACTGACGCCATGGTGGATTTCTACTTGGCATCGCAAAAGCGTTTCACGACGGATATTCAAGCCCATTACGTGTACAGCCCTCGCGAGCTGACCCGGTGGTGCCGTGGTATCTACGAAGCGATCCGTCCGTTAGAATCTCTGTCAGTTGAAGGCCTCGTGAGAGTTTGGGCTCACGAGGCACTGCGTCTATTTCAAGATCGGCTGGTATCCGAAGACGAGCGGCAATGGACGGACGAACGCGTGGATACCACGGCGTTGTCCCATTTCCCCACCATCAATCGGACGGAGGCTCTTGCACGGCCGATCCTATTCTCTAATTGGACTTCCCGCCACTACATTCCCGTGGACCGCGATCAGCTGCGCGAATACACTAAGGCCCGCCTGCGAGTATTCCATGAGGAGGAGCTGGATGTACCGTTGGTCCTGTTCAATGACGTCCTTGACCATGTCCTTCGGATCGACCGAGTCTTCCGCCAAGTGCAAGGTCACTTACTGCTGATTGGAGTGAGCGGTAGTGGAAAGGTATGTATTCGACAAATATCTGGACCGCTCAGTCACTGACGGAAAACAGACTACGCTGTCGCGGTTCGTGGCGTGGATGAATGGGCTCAGCATCTTCCAAATCAAGGTCTCCAACAAGTATACAGGAGCTGACTTTGATGAAGATCTGCGGACCGTTCTTCGGAGGGCTGGATGTAAAGGGGAGAAGATCTGCTTCATCATGGATGAATCAAATGCCCTAGACTCTGGCTTCTTAGAAAGGCTGAACACCTTGTTGGCCAATGCGGAAGTTCCGGGCTTGTTTGAAGGCGATGAGTACTCAGCACTCATGACGGCATGTAAGGAAGGCACGCAACGAGACGGATTGATGCTGGACTCCAACGAGGAGCTGTATCGATGGTTCACGTCTCAGGTGGCAAGGAACCTTCATGTCGTCTTCACAATGAACCCGCCTTCGAACGGTCTAGCGTCGCGTGCAGCAACTTCTCCCGCTCTGTTCAACCGCTGCGTTCTTGATTGGTTTGGTGATTGGTCGGACCAAGCACTGTTCCAAGTCGGCATGGAATTCACCCATACGCTGGACCTTGATCTTGCGACATACAAATCGCCACTGCACTTCCCCATTGCCTATCGACAGCTATCCCTCCCTCCGACACACAGATCCGCCGTAATCAATGCATTTGTTCACGTGCACGACTCCTTGAAATCGCTCAGTGCGAAACTCAGCAGACGGCAGGGTCGCTATAACCATGTTACACCCCGTCACTACCTAGACTTGTAAGCTGATGTCTTGACTTCTCCTGCTTATGCTGACATCTGCCTAGCATCAATCACTATGTTCGCCTCCATAGCGAGAAACGGGAAGAACTTGAAGAGCAGCAGCGTCACTTGCACGTTGGCCTAGACAAGCTGCGCGATACCGTCACGCAGGTTGAGGAGCTGCGAAAAAGCTTGGCTATTAAACGGACACAGCTCGCCGACAAGGATACGCAGGCGAACGATAAACTACGCCAAATGGTCGACGATCAGCGAGTAGCAGAAGAACGAAAGACGGAATCTGTCCGCCTCCAGCAGGAAATACAGAGGCAGGAGCGCTATATCCAGGAACAGCGCAAGAAGGTGATGGCCGACTTGGCTGGCGCGGAGCCAGCGGTCCAGGAGGCGAAGGAGTCTGTTGGGCAGATCAAACGCCAGCAGCTAACCGAAGTGCGGTCAATGACTAATCCACCGGAAACCGTCAAACTGGCCATGGAGTCTGTGTGCACCTTGTTGGGCCACAAAATCGATAGCTGGAAGACCGTCCAGGGCATCATCCGCCGGGATGACTTCATTTCGAACATCGTGCATTTCGACACTGGCCGACAAATGACGAAGTCTTTGCGCGATAAAATGGAACGCGACTTTATGAGCAAGCCAGCATACAACTTCGAACGGGTTAATCAGGCGAGTAAAGCTTGCGGTCCTCTGGTCAAATGGGTTATTGCGCAAGTCCGCTACTCGGAAATCATCGACATGGTTGAACCCTTGCAAAACCAGCTTGAAGAACTTTCGGAGGAAGCTGGACAGTTACGGCACCGCGAGTCTCAGCTTCGAAGCATGATATCCGATCTCGAAGCCAGTATTGCTCAGTACAAGGTCGACTACGCCGCCCTTGTAGGCGAAGTACAGTCCATCAAAGCTGAAATGGAGCGTGTTCAATCCAAGGTGGATCGCAGCATGACTCTCCTGGATAGCTTGTCTTCTGAGCGAGAACGCTGGGAAGCGGAGAGCAGAACCTTCGACATCGAGATGGGCACCATTGTCGGCGACGTCTTGCTCTGTGCAGCCTTCTTGGCGTATGGAGGCTTCTTCGATCAGCACTACCGTGAAACGATGTGGCAAGAGTGGGGCTTCCATCTCTCAGAAGCTGGCATCCAGTACAAGACAAACCTTTCTCTCACAGAATATCTCTCAACCGCGGCTGACCGACTTGGATGGCAGGCGCACTCGCTGCCTTCCGACAACCTCTGCATTGAGAACGCGATCATGCTGCGTCGCTTCAACCGCTATCCGCTGATCATCGATCCCACTGGTCAAGCAACCACATTCCTGATGGAAGAATACCGCGATCGCAAAATCACCGTAACGAGCTTCTTGGATGAAGCTTTCCTCAAGAATTTGGAAAGTGCCCTGCGCTTCGGAAACGCGCTCCTGATCCAGGACGTCGAGCATTTGGATCCCATCTTGAACGCGGTCCTCAACAAGGAACTCCGTCGTACGGGCGGACGTGTACTTATCCGTTTGGGTAGCCAAGACATCGACTTCTCGCCAGCGTTCACCATGTTCTTGTCCACCAGGGATCCATCTGTGGAATTCTCTCCTGATATTTGCAGTCGAGTCACCTTCGTGAACTTCACAATGACGCGCAGCAGCTTGCAAAGTCAGTCCCTAGAACAAGTCTTGAAGGCAGAACGACCAGAAACGGACCAAAAACGAAAAGACCTGATGAAGATTCAGGGCGAGTTCCGTTTACGCCTCCGTGCCTTGGAGAAGCTGCTATTGCAAGCGCTCAATGAATCCACTGGAAACATCCTGGACGATGATAAGGTGATCTTCACTTTGGAGAACCTCAAGAAAGAGGCCGGCGAGATCATGCAGAAGTCCGCAGACACTGAAGTCGTGATGGCGCAAGTGGAGCAAGTTACGTCGGAATATCTCCCACTGGCGCAAGCATGCAGCTCGATATTCTTTGTTCTGGAGCAGCTCAGCGTCATCAACCATTTCTATCAATTCTCGCTCCGATTCTTCCTGGATATCTTCGACTATGTCTTACTAAGGAATCCGAACCTCTCGCAGGTGAAGGAGTCATCGAAGCGGCTGCAAATTCTCGTTCGCGACCTCTACATGAACACGTTCAGACGTACATCTCGTGCACTCCTACACAAAGATTATTCTGTCCTGGCGGTCCTTCTGGCACAGATCCAACTCAAGGGCATCGGTGAAGGGGAATTACTCGACGAACTTGAGATCTTCATGGAGAGCAGCGATATCAACACAAAGGGTCATGTGGCTCTAACTGAAGATGAACAACCGATTCAGCTTTCCACAGAGCAGTTCACGGTCCTTGCAGCATACGCTACGAAGTTCAAGTTTTTCCGCAATCTGAAGTCCAGCATCGTGGATGACGCAGAACGCTGGGTGCCGTTCTTTACTTCATCGACCCCGGAACTGGCTGTTCCATGGATCTGGGAGGAAGAGGAACAAGGTGAGTATTTATATGCTCGGAAAGAGTAGTCTTACTAACACGTCACCAGCGCTTACCAAAGCGGTACGGACGTTACTCGTACTGAAATGTCTACGGCCCGACCGCCTACTACAAGCTACTTCCAACTTCGTAAACACTGTTTTCGATGCCGATCTCGGCGATGAGGCCACGTACAGTCTCAAGGCCGTGGTATCTGACGAAGTACTTGCGGCAAATCCCGTGGCAGTAGTTTCAGTCCCGGGTTATGATGCAAGCTATCGGGTAGAAGATCTTGCTCGCGATACCAGCGCGAAGCTGGCGTCTGTCGCCATGGGCTCTCAGGAAGGTTTCAGTCTTGCGGATCAGGCGATTGGGATTGCCGCTCGACAAGGCTCCTGGGTGCTGCTGAAAAACGTGCATCTCGCTTCCACGTACCTTAGTCAGTTGGAAAAGCGCCTGCAAAGCTTGAATCCGAACCGTAACTTCCGGCTGTTCCTGACCATGGAAGCCAACCCGTCCATACCCGTCAACATCCTGCGCCAGTCCCGCATACTGATGAACGAGCCCGCCCCTGGAGTCAAGGCCAACCTTCTGGATTCGTTGCAAGGTATTTCCCAACAACGGCTGGCGCAAGGGCCAACAGAGAAGGTTCGGCTCTATTTCTTGGTGGCCTGGTTCCATGCAGTTGTGCAAGAGCGACTTCGATACGTCCCTCTTGGATGGAGTAAGACGTATGACTTCAACAACTCCGACCTTGAGGCAGCTCTTCGCACGATCGATGGTTGGTTGATCACAGCAGCCAAAGGCAGAGCGAATCTGGACCCGGCAACTATCCCGTGGCAGGCGATTCAGACACTTCTCAAACAGTCTGTCTATGGCGGTCGGGTCGACAGTGACTTTGATCAACAGGTCTTGGATGCGTTCATTGATGCGTTATTCACCCCAGCGGCCTATAACGTTGACTTTGACCTCGTACCGCGCACGGCCAACGAGCAAATGTTGCAGCCTCCTGATGGTATCAAGATCAACCATTTCCTTGACTGGGTGCACAAGCTCCCCGATATCGAGCCGCCAGCATGGTTGAGTCTACCGCCCAATGCCGAAAAGCTAATAGCAGTAGCCGAAGGAGAACAACTGCTTGGAAAGCTTCGGAAGATGAAGACACTGGCGGACGACGATGACGAAGCGGTTGCCGTTCCAGGACCGTCTGGCTCGACGGAGACACAACCCGGTTGGATGAGGTCACTCCTCCAATATTGCGAAGACTGGCTATCCTCCCTGCCTGAGGTAAGGCCATACGCGAAAGGCAAAAGATCTGATACTGACCATCATCACAGAAGCTGATATCGTCACATGCACGGTCTGACGAGATTGACCCCTTGAAGCGGCTGTTCGCTCGCGAAACCCGGGTTGGAGGTAATCTGCTGAGACAAGTCCGACGTGACCTCGCGGATATCGTCCTAGTCTGCAAAGGGGAGCTGAAGCAGACCAATCACCTTCGTGCGCTGTTGTCGCACTTAACAAAGGGTAGGTTTCCATTAGAGTGTCGAATCGCTCGCGGCTGACTTCGTAACAGGCACGATCCCTTCAACATGGCTGCAGTACAAGGTCCCGCGGGGAATGTCGGCCAGTCAATGGATCGCCAACTTCTCCCAGCGTCTGGCGCAGCTGCAAGAGATTGGTAGCCTGAACGACTACACCGGCGTCCAAGTTTGGCTTGGCGGATTGTTCTTCCCTGAGGCATACGTCACCGTCACCCGGCAGGCTGTTGCACACAGGAACCGCTGGAGTCTGGAGACGTTGGCGCTGCGACTCGATCTGGAGGATAGCAGCAGCGGTGGTTTCGTTGTGGAGGGTATGTGCCATCCGTGTCAGCTTCAGGGGAGCCGCCTAACATATGTTGCCTAGGTCTTGTGCTTGAGGGTGCCAACTGGCAGGACGATACTCTGCGCCTGAACGACGGCGACTCGGTCCGTCTGAAGCCGTCTAGCGTTCGCTGGGTCAAGGTCGAGCCGAACGCAGCGAAGAGCGCAAAGGCGAACATGGTCACCCTGCCTGTCTACCTGAATGGGGATAGGAGCGACGTACTCTTCACGGTCGATCTGCCGTTCGAAGGATGTGACAAGGGGCTCATAGCGCAGCGGGCGATCTGCCTGACTGCAAGTGGATGATGATCTGGGGGAGTAGACAGATCGAGTAGGTCGAGTTTCTATATTTTCCTCATATACCTGGCATGCCAGCATACCTTCCTTCGTCAATTTCGCGCATATATGATAGTGAATCTCGAGAACGTGACTGGGTATAGACGATTCGATTGCTAGCTTAACTTGATATTCGTACATGATTGGAGCGGTGCAGACTGGTGAAAAAGCGTAAACTCGCCAAACAAAGCAAACCACAGGCAGCATATGCCAAGCCCAGAAACAGAACCACAACACACGAGACAGACAGTCAGTCCACTCAACGCCTCCAGCTGGTCCACAACGACGGCAGCTCCTCATCTCCCTCTCCCTCGACGACCTCATCCCCACCCGAGCTCTCGCCGAACGACTTTGGCTCCCAGGCCTCTCCCATCTGGTTCCATGGCCCTTCTCCGCCCACAGCACCATTCAGCACCTGCAGCCGGTGGTTCCTCAACGCCTTCAACACCATGCTAAACCCATACCGACTCTTCTCGACGTTCTGCCTAAACCTGTTCAACCCAAACTTCTCGATCCGGTTCTGCAGCAGCCTCGAGAAGTTCGAGTTGATCGTAGCGGTCGTCTCGTGCAGTGTCCGGTTGGGATCATCGGGGTGCGGACGGAGATGAGCATACTCGACAACTTTCATTATCTTCACATGGTCAAGGTTGCGCGTGCGGACGTTCGTCTCGCCGTTGTAGGGGTCGACTTCGCTCTCCTCGATAACCCAGCTCTCCGTACGAGGGCCGAGGATGCCTGATGGAGCCCAGCGAGGGAGCGAGCCGCGCTTAAGGATGAGCCGGGTAGTGACGAGCGTGCCGCGCTCAGTGAAGAGGCGGTCTACTACGTCGACGGAGACGATATGCGAAGCGTATGGATTCGGGTAGCGTAGGAAGAAGGCGAGGGTTACTGTGGGGAAGGGGTCGCTGAAGCAAGCGTCAGCATACGCAGCCCGTGTGCTGACGGAACGGCTTGCTTACTCGTACACATGCGTTTGGCGAAAGAACTTCATTCTGCGACTGGAATAGAGTGCGATGCAGTAGGTTATCGTACGTTGTTGTGGTTGACAGTAATGCAGAGTCGCTCGACCAGATCAGAGAGTATGAGAGCGAGTTACAGCTGGTCGAGCGACTCGAATATGGCTAGCAGATGAGAAGGCAGACAGACAGGCGAACAGAGGGAGAAGTGCGAATTGAGGGTCTCGTGAGCATTGCTCAGCTGCTGCGTTTCCTTGTAAAGCAGTCAGCCCCACACTATTTGGTTCCGGTAAGCATTTACCCGGCATCACCAGCACCAAGCAGCAGAGTGGCGTGTCCTTCCGGCGATGCGGCTTACTAGAACAGTCGTCGATGGATGGCGTCAGGCACACGCCGCTCCACGCGTCATCATCGGCTGCACGGTCGTACACTACCTCAGAATGTCGCTACCACAAATGCGGGGTGACAACAACGCATTTGACGAGTCATCCGACATCACGCTCGGATGAGGTTACTCCCTCATCAGGACACTGCGTGTGCTCAGCACGACAAGAACGTGGTTAAAGGCGAAAGAATCACTGACAAACCCGCTGGAACAAAGACAGCGAATGTGACAGGGTTGTCAAAGACAGCAAACACCGCACCACGCGTTCCGGAGATCGAAAACCAAAACTTCTGATTCCTACTTCTTTACGCATTCTGCCGCTCCCTACTAATACAGTCGTTTCATCCCAAGAGGTCAGCTATCTTCGCCGGCCAAGAGTCGCACGACCTGTCGTGCCGCTCCCATCGAGGCTTGGTATCCTCCGCCATTGTATCCTGCAGGACACGCACTGTCAGCAAGTGAGCGCCGTGACAAGCCAGCACCACTTACCGTAGGAATGGATAATGGGTATTTTCCCGCCGTCCTGCCTTTCCAGGCGGTAGCCGCCCTTCCTAGTGCTTCTAACGCCGACAATATCCCTCACGACCTCCATCTTCTCCGGCGGACCGAGCTCCGGGCAGATCTTGTATGCCCGCTGCTTGAACATCTCCCTTGACGCTGGGTTCGGCTCGGGGGACGTGTTGAACGGCTCGTTAATCCCTCCGAGGATGAGGACGCCGCTCACGGGGCGCGGGATGAGGTACGTGTACTCCGCTCCGCTGCGGATGATCATCTGCGTGCCGAGGTGAGAATCGATACATATATATGGTGAAAACCCAGGACATCGGCTCATACCTTCTTAAAGCTCGTACGAATCATGCATGTCTGCCCACGTTCGGGGAAAACCGCATCATCCTGTACGTCCTTGAGGTATCGCGAGCCAATCCCAGAGCAGTTGATGATCGCCTTTGCCTCGGGCACATGCTCTAGCGTACCACGTAGCGAGTCGACCTCAGCACGGAGGATCTTGACGCCCTTGGCTTGGACCTGCTTGACCAGCCAAGGCAGGTAACGAGGCGGCTCCACAGTCATGCTCGTGTACGACAGGCCGAACGCGTACTGCGCTGGGTACTCGCCAGGTGCCATGATCCGGAACTACACAGCAAGGTCTGGTGAAACCGCCGCCTATATTTGAAGAAAACGGGCCTACGTCCGGCGCTTCCTTGCTGTACCATATAAGGCTCAGGTCCGGCTTCTTGTCAAAGTACGTCTCTTGGGTGACGCGGCAGACGCCGCACTCTTCAGGCGCGTACTTGGACGAGATGTCCCAAAACGTTTGGAATGTCTCTTGCGAGACGCGGCGAGTGCAGAAACTTGATCCAGAGTATCCCAGGCCGGCACCAGCCCAGTCAGAGGTGTACATGATGTTGTGGTCGCCGGGCAGCTACAGTCGCCTCAGATGAAGCTCTTGCACAATGTGTGCTCAGTTACCTCCTTGGCCAAGATGGTGACCTTGTATCCGGCATCGGCGAGCTGATAGGCGGCAGAGAGTCCAGCTACTCCGCAGCCAACGACAACAACCGGAGTTTCGTGGAGTTGCATTGTCGGTGTAGACCCTTTGAGAGACAAACAGAGAGGACAATGGTATGCAAGCAGTGATCCAAGCGACTTGTAGACAATTCAAACGAGTCGTGCACGGGCTTATATGCCCGCAGAGCCAGACGCCGGCCGGGAATGCGAGAACAATGCGGCGATCGCGGTTACGGCAGGATGCACGTATATGTACCACCGCGCATCATTGTCGGTGCTGTTCTCGGAAATATACAGGACTTTACTGGCGATATGGCGTCGACGAGCGTCGGGGAATAGGAGTGAGCGGCCTGCTTTATTTCGCGTTCAACGCGATTGTACGCGGTCTGAGGTCTATATTCGGTGTTGAAGAACACCTTTTCCGTAGAATGACTGCGCTTCTCGTTGATGAGATGTCCTTATCGACCGGGTCAACCTGATCCCCGTGCTTCCCACACGCGGCTTCGGACGGGTGGTGAACGGGTCAGAGGCCAGCAATTGGTCATAGAGCGCTTGAATTGCTTCCGAGTAGATGTGGCTAAAGCTGTATAGTTGCAACTTAGGGCCGGCCCTGATTGAGTGGAGGCGCGGATGGGGTGTAAGCGGACGCAAAGGAACAGCGGTGCAATAGTCACATCGACGTCGACCAGCAGCCAGCGACTACCGACAGGTGAGCAATCCACCTCACTTTGACTCACTTTTCATCCCCCTTTCAACTGGGACAAGGGCCGCTTGCACTTGACTTGAACTGCCGCCTTTTTTCGCCGTCGTTTGCACCTTTTTCGACATCGTTCTGACCACATCTGTACCAGCCCGCCATGGTCAACCTCCGCTCCCAAAAGCGCCTCGCCGCCTCCGTCGCTGGCGTCGGCAAGCGCAAGATCTGGCTCGACCCCGCAGAGCAGTCTGAGATTGGCAACGCCAACTCCCGCTCGCACATCAAGAAGCTCATCAAGGATGGCCGCGTTATCGTCAAGCCCACCGTTATCCACTCCCGCGCCCGCACCCAGGCTCTCCTTGCTGCTAAGAGGAAGGGCAGGCATACCGGCCCCGGTAAGAGGAAGGGTACGGCGGAGGCTCGTATGCCCACGAAGGTGCTTTGGATGAGGAGGCAGCGAGTGCTCCGTCGGTTACTGCGGAAGTACAGGGAGGCGGGCAAGATCGACAAGCACCTGTGCGTGGAGGATTTTCTATGATGCCATCCAACCTGCTGACGGCCGTGCAGCTACCACCAGCTCTACCAGAAGTCCAAGGGTAACGTTTTCAAGAACAAGCGTGTACTCATGGAGTACATCCACCGTGCCAAGGCTGAGAAGACCCGTACCAAGGTTCTCAGCGACCAGGCCGAGGCTCGCCGTGTCAAGAACAAGGTATGTAGCGATCTCTGTCGCCATATTCGTTTTGCTCATTAATTTGTTCAGGCTGCTCGCGAACGTCGTGCTGCTCGCATCGCTGAGAAGCGGGCTGAGCTCTTCTCCGTGGAGGAGGTTCCGGCACCGCAGTAAGCGCTTCGGACGGGTTGTTCGTGGTCTTTAGTGGAGCCTTTTCTGTTGTATGAGCCATATATGCTACAATGCACCTTATGGAAGCATGCTTTGCGAAGAACGGGGATATATTGCGTGACGTTACAGTGCAGCGTGAAGTAATTTTGGAGAGTACAAGAAACCGTAAAACCCGAATAACTAATCTAGAACGGACTAACACGACGCTTTTCGCAATCATGCCTCCTGCTTACTATCGTCGCCGAATAATCGGCGTAGTACGCCATCGAAGCCTTCCTTGCCGCGGATTGCGTTCTGCTTGAACCGGTCTAGGCTCATGAGCTCAATCTTGTCGCCAACGCTCTTCCACAGCTTGGGTCGGGCTTGAATTTCGGCAGTCTGGCGGAAAGTCGTCCGGGTTTTGGGGAAGGCGATCGATGGAACGTAGGTGATCTTCTCGACCACAGTCATGTACTCGGATAGTGATAGGTTGACTGAGTGGATTGTGGTGGTCTTGTTTTTCGGGTCGACAAATGACACTTCGCGGACGTAGGCGTCTTCGGTGCCACCGAGGAACTGCATGCTGTCAGTATCTTTGCGCCAGCGCAACATGTATGCACGTACCTTGACAGCCCATGCTGGTGCAGCCTGCTTGCAACCTAGTAGCCGCTCCGTCCGTATTATGCCAGTCTTCGGGTCAATGGTCCGGTCGAGGACGTCGACCGAGATGACATGGGCGCATTGCGGATTTGGGTATTTCTGCCACATGCCGACCTGGACGTTCGCCCATGGGTGACTATAGACGCATTTTGGTCAGCCAAGTTCAGTTCAATCCAGAAGAGGTTGCTCACTCGTAGTGAAAAGCTGTCGAAAAGTATTGGACCATTGGTAAAGTAGAGTCGGACTGAACGAATTCTAGTGTTTTGGGTGTGTTTTGAGAGGTGCTGAATACGATGGCGGCGATGTGGCGGCCTTAAAGCAAAAGAGGTGATATGGAAAGAGGCAAAGAGGTATTGTTGTGAGCAGTGAACGGTGACGAGGGGGTGATTTGGGGCCGAGCCGAGGAGTGACGATGTGCTCCGTTAAGGGTCGGTGATGAGGCGCTCGCTGCAAATGCGGAGCTTCCGTTTGGTCCCGGTAAACAATCGGGAAATGACGGCGGTGGGACACAGCCGGCGAACGTGCTAGACCAGAAAAGGACAAAGATCAAGAGTAACACTTGATCTAGCTTAACCCCTGCTGCTACAGTTTGGTCGAGGGGAAGGGGTGATGACAAGAGGGGGGAAAGGGGCCAACAGGACATCAGGACTGTCGGCGCTGGCTTATTATGGTCACACGATAACCAAAATGGAGGTGTCCCGCGGAAAGCCGGCCGCGACCCTGATCTTTCCCGGCCCGATGATGCTCCTCTGCCTTGCAAATTATCATCCGACGAAGGGTGTACCAATAATACCATTCGCCAGCCATACAACGGCATGAATATCCGACTTGTGCAATCACATTCTGCATTGGGTCGGTGTCTCACCGTGTCCCTCTCCTAGATCTTCTGCTCGACTCTGCTATCTTCCTCGCCGGATGCGCCCTCTGCGTCGTCGATGTTGGGAGGTGGCCACTTCTTCAGTGCAAAGTGCACGACGGTGATAATGATAGCTGCGTAAGCGTTAGCAATGAGGGTATAGTCCCGCAGTGAGTTTGTCCTTACTGCCACCGAAGCAGAATGCCGCATTGGCAGCGTGGCCTTGCCAATATTGCGGCCCATCGGAGCTTGGGTAGAGCTGACTGCCGTACACAGAGCTCAGATTCGAGAGCGTGTTCACAAATCCTGTCGAAAATTCAGAGTGCTGCGAGCAGAGAAATGGAGTCGGCTCACCGATTGCGAATGCCCTCTTTTCAGGAGGGAAGCGCATGACTTCGCTTAGCCAGGAGAGCAGGATCGGCACGGGCGCCCAGACACCAGCACCACAAAGGAACAGTGCAAAGTACTTGACGGCATTGTTGGTGACCTTGGTCAGCAGGATGAAGCCTACGCCGGCTATGGTAACTGAGACAGGGTCAACATCCTAGGGTAAAGGATTCTTTGGAAAGAATCGCTCACTCGGCACGGCAGCATGCCACGACCTCTTCTGGTCCCAATCAGACCATATTCCGTTTGTCATCACGACAATGCCGGCCCACACATAAGGCGGGGATGACATTGCTTGGGCGATGGCAGATGTGTATCCGAGATCTGCAACCAGAGTCGGGATCTGTTGAAGCTGGTCAACCACAAAACTTCACGTACTCAAACCGAATCCTTACAAAGTATGTAAACGTGCCCGCACATGTGGCGAACATCATAGCTGGCATCCGGTCATTCGTTACATTACTGTGCAGGAATTCATTAAATTCGAGACTCACGGAAGATGAAAAGATAGGTTCTCCAGTCCTTTAGCGCAAGCTTCAAGCCGCGCAAGGAGAATTGCTTGACTTTTCCCCGTTCGTGGCCATCTCGAGAGAGTCGAAGGTCCGCAATCTTGCGCTCTTCGGTAGATAACCAGCGAGTTGTTATGGGGCTGAAGTGGAATGAGCTTGTATACTGCGGGGGAATCATCGCCTCTCACAAATCAGGCAAGATCAACATAGCCAGCAAAGCCACGGCGATCGTCGCGACCCCCTCGATCAGAAATAGCCCTGCGATGTTCTCAGTCAGTCATCCGGACAAGTTGGTCGTGGGCCACTTACATCTCCACGCTGCAATGCCCCGAGCATCCACTAGATTGTTTGTAATTCCGTACGCCTGAATGTAGCCCTCAGTCCTGAACTCATATCGGGGAAAGAGAGTTCGTACAAAGAGACCGCCGAATGCTCCGCTCACGATGCTACTGGGCGAATGAGTATTTATGGAGTTCAGAAGGGATTGCCAAACGTACGAGCCAGTGTAGAGAATGCAAACCCGCTTAGCCAACTCTTTGCGAGTGTACCATGACGAAAGTAAGAAGATAGCTCCCGGGAAGAACCTGACCCTCGTCAAGCTACAGTGCGCTTGAGAGCCATGGAGACTGACCCAGCTTCGACCACACCGAGGAAAAACCGAACGACAAGGAGTCCCTTGTATGATTGAACAGCAGCGGTGCAGGCTGAGATAACCGCCCAGGAAATCATAATGGCCGGCAAATAGAGCGAAGGCTTCGTGTGGGCAAGGATCAAATTTGATGGACCTTGCAATATGAGGTAGCCGAAGAAGAAGATCGACAGTGCCCAGTTATATCGAGAGCCGTCTAATTGGAGATCATCTGCCATTCCAGCGATGCGAGCTAGACGGGCGTCAGCACCGGACAATGGATCAAGCTTTGACATCTCACCATTTCCAATGTTTGTTCGATCCAGATAGTTACTGGGCTTGAATGTAAACATGGTCAGTGGATTGATGTAACTCCTCGCGACTCACAAGATATAGATCAAGAAAAGCATCGGAAGCAGGTGCAAGTCGATCTTTCGCACCAGCTTTCGCTCAGCTTCAGGCGACCATGTCAACGATTCCAGCTCCACCGGCGAGACTTCACTATGCTCCAGCTGGATAACCGAGTCACTTTTCTTCAACTCGTCGAGTATTACGGACATCTTTCGAGATGCTCGCAGGAGGGTGCCTGTCGCGCCATGTTGCGACTATAAATACGAAGCGATCATTGATTGCGGATCGCTAGCGGGGGCGTCGGTCCGAAGAACCGCTGATACGCGTACTTCTGAATTACCGGTGCAAGAATGCACCCGAAGAAAGGTCAGAAGCATTGGTTAACCCCGCAAGGAGCAGTATTCTTTTAGGCTTCAGAGAAGCAGCATTGAAAGTGGTTGATCACATTTGGCTTCCCGACTCAATTAGGCGAAACTTAGCGGAAGTACCGGGTCGGCCGGTATTCGGCCCGTGGGGCCCCAGACCTTACCATGTGACTTCCACAGTTACAGTTTCGCGTATGCACGAAAGATGCTGTCATCACGAAAATCCATTAACTACCATCATAAAAAACTATTCTCTAATACGTCAAACAGCCAAAGGCTTCTCAGCGCGGCTCGTAGCGCGGATGAGATGCTCTCCATCGTCCTCGCCGACCTCTCCTTCCCAGCCGTGCTCCGCAAGGAACTGAGCGAACTCCGCGTCTTCCTTGGCCAGATCCTCGCCCTTCAAGTTAGGCACGAAGATCCATGTGACAAGGATACCGCTGATGCCGCAGATGGCGGCAATGATAAAGGTCCACTTCTTTCCAAGGTTGTTCTGGATAGGCGTGAACGCTTGAGTGCCGACGGCAGCACCGGTCTTGCCAAGGGCGGCAGAAATGCCATAGCAAGTTCCACGAACAGCAGCTGGCATCGCGTCAGCCTGAATTACCGTAAATATGGAGATAGTTGGACATACTTGCATAGCTCTCAGACGAGATAAGGCCAAGCATATCACCAGGACCGAGGTTACCAAAGCTGTTCATCAGACCGTAGAAGACGATAAACAGCGGAACGATCTGAGTGATGCGCTCATACGCGCAGCCGATGATGAGCCCGAAGACGAGGTAACCGGAGAAGCCGAGCATCATAGTGTTACGCCGGCCCAATCTGCCAGCGGGCGTGAGTATTGGGACATATGTGCTGGTAGGATGTGATCTTACCGGTTGCACAGAAGCGCACCGACAAACACACCCGGAAGTGCGATCGTACCCAGCAGAAGCTGCCACTCAGCCCTATCATGGAGCATCGTTTAGCACAGACTAAAGGGCCAGGCTGACTGTTTGACTCACGTGCTTCGGATATCCTTGTTCGGCACTACGCTGGAAATGATCGTGCCGGAGAAGATACCGTTCGGGAATGTAACGAAGTCATACAGGAACCAAGCACCGCAAGTACCAATGAGACGTTTCCAGTACTTCCTGAGAACGAGACCATAGGGCACACGCTCTGCTTGCCGTCAGAAACTGCCGTAGGCTGCAACTGAGATGCTTACTCTTGATGGCACCGGCTCGGTACAGCTTGCTGTTGATCATCTTCAGACGGAAGATGAGGACAGTCAAGGGCAGCAGAATGCCAATCCCGAAGCAAACGCGCCAAACCGTGCCGAGATGGTTCTCGCCAGCGGCGCTCAAAACGATGAGGAAGATCGAGACGGCAAGAGGTCCACCGAAGGAAAGGACGAAGCTGGTACGCTAATCAGCGAGACACCCTTTTGACTTAGCGAGGCACATACTTGGTGACCATGATGAAGACAGGACCCCGGTTCTTCAGTACCCTCTCATTGGCAGCCTCGCTTGCACTGACAGATCCAGCCGGGTATTCACCACCCACACCTGGCAAATGTCAGCTCGTGCTGCAGACTCCAGAGGGGCAGGACTCACCAACGCCAGTAATGCCACGAGCAAATGTCAAGCACCAGAAGAGGCCGTCGATGCTGCCATTCGCACCGCCAGCAGCTGTCCCGATGAGGGACCCGATAGCGATGAACAAAGTGGTGGTAACGATCGCCGTCTTCCTCCCAATCCGGTCGGTCATGATACCGAAGAATATTTGACCAATAATCTCCCCAACAAGCAGCGCATTTGAGACGCGAGTCGACACAGGCGAGGTATAGTTCTTAGGGTAGATCAGGCCAAGAACAACGTTCGTCATGCTATCCGGTCCTCAGCTTTGGTCAACAAATCCGAGAGGAAATACGAACGTCATGAGAGAGTTTTGGTATCCATCACTGATTAGACCAGCCCCGCTAGCAATGATAGTGAACAAGCTACTGGTTTTGTCTCGAGGATCGTTGGCTAGAGTAGCTTCTTGCAGCTTTGTGGCGTGAACATCGGCGGGAAGGACCTTCTCATCGTCGAGCTTGTCGTCCGAGACGCGATCGATAGACCTTTCGCTGCTCATGATTGTAGAATAAAAGCGAGAGAAGCCACCCGTATACTGTGGATGTCCATAATGCGGTGGGGAGACGACCTTATAACCAGTCGCCTGCCACTACGCGTGCCACGATGAGCAGAAGATCAGGAACGGTGCCCTGTGACCGGGGAAGGACGTGGAGAGGCGTTGTTCAAAGGTTGGGGTCGCACGTGTGCAAACGACATCATGTGGTAGGAGAATGGGCTTGGCATCGTATTTGCTGATCCATGTGGGGCAGAGATTGTAGCGAACAATTACTCCAAGTTCCGGTGCTCGTTACATGCGGTCTATTTTCGTTACGCTGGCGGACCCTTTCCAGCATACGGTCGGCCATAAGTGGGAGCGGGTGACGTGAGAGGCGCCCATTCTGTTTCTCAATCAGGGTCCCATCTCCGACTTCTATTTACATCCATCTCACGCGTAACCGAACCCATAGACCAGGTCAGGTCGGCCACGAACGATGCTAGCCGGTTCCTGGTTGGCCACCAACTGGCGGGTCGCAGCAAATTTACCAACAGCGGCGTGTCCAGCATAAAACAGACTGAGACAAAATGTAACGGCCGCTTGTGCATTCTCCCTTACCACCTCCTGGTCTTCGGCACATTCCGGCCGTGCCTTCCCACATGGTCAAATGTATTTTTGGCCTCAAGCAAATCTTATCACACCATCCTGAATCTCCGAGATTAAGAACACGATCAAACCAGCATTGAGTTGATAACGCACGTTCGCGCAGGCTACTTCTTGCCCGACCTGACCCCTTCTGCGCCGAGATCTTGGACCGCAATCTAGGGCAAATTAACGGCAGAGGCGATGCAAATTTTGCTAAGCTCGGTCTCGGCCATCCGCCATCGGGCGCCTTCGATTCTGCGAGCTCAGTCGTTCAGCCAATGTCGGGGATGCACCTGTAATCGATGAAAACGATGTTTCGGGAATTCGTGCGAAGATGCGACCCTAGCTCCACGTGCAACGAACAAAGGCACCAGTTTGGACGTCGGCCTTTGTGATGTCAACTGCTTTCGTTGTCTCGGGCCACAACTGTCAGCCATGCTCTGGATACTATTGCTAGTGGTGGCATCTCTGGCGTTTCTTTACTTAGGATGGAAGGTGTGGAGTCTAGCCCTCTACCATTGGCTGCTCTCGCCGATCCAGCAGCTTCCTGGTCCAGAATTGGATAGCTTCTTCGGCTTGACCGTGGACAAGATTATGGAGTGCGAGCGTTTTCTTCAACAATGTCACACATTGACCTGGAGAAAGGCCGGTGTTTTCACCATACTATCACGATACATGGGTCGCCAAGTACGGCAAAACCATGCGCATTCATGGTTTTGGAAAAGTTGGGGTCGAGTCACCCTATTGTAGAAAAGACTCACACCGCGTTGTAGTGCGATCCACGGATTCTAACGCTGGATCCACGGGCTATGATGCATGTTTTAAACCACGTGAATGATTATCCCAAGCCGTGGCAATCAAGACTTTTGATAAGTGAGCTGATTGGAAATGGTAAGCGGATCGCCCCCAGGCAGCTGCGGTCTTCACGTGTTGCAGGTCTGTTTGCAGCCGAAGGACCGTCTCATCGGCGTCAAGTAAGCCGCACCTCATTGGCCTGATGCTATGCTTTGACCTCGCCATTCAAGCGCAAGGTTCTGACTCCTGCGTTCTCAAACAATAACTTGCTGGCTCTGGCGCCTATCTTCACCACTACTGTACGGAAGGTGTGACGAGAAAACAGCCACAGCGGCAAGCGGCCAAGACTAACCCAGGTGTATAGCTATGCTCCATATGGAACGATCTCATTGGCTCAGGTGAGGAAGCCGAAATCGACATCATGCATTGGATCTCCCGCGCGACTTTTGATGTGATAGGCCTTGCTGGTTGGTTTCGCCTTACCAATGTGGTTGAACATGGTCGTTAACGGCGTATAGGTTTCGACTACCGATTTAACGCCCTGGAAGCCGAGAACAATCCGGTTTATCTTGCATACCGGGAGATGTTCCAAGCTGGCCTGGATGATGGCTTCACAGCGAGGGCTATCGTCGAGCTTTTCGTTCCGGTTCTGAAAGACGTTCTTGTGAGCGAGACAGTTTACACCTGCGGGGCCACCTTGACAGCATGCAGCCGAGCCAAAGAACCCAGATTATCAGGAAAAGCCATGCAGTTATTTATGACCTTGGCCGAGAACTTCTACAACACAAGAAAAGCGAGCTGGACGGCGGCATAGAGATGGGAGGAAGCCGACCAAAAGATCTGCTGACCTTGATGTGTGCGTCCGTCTGAAATTCGCGAGAGTATGCCTACAAGTTCCGTGTAGTGATGTCGAATTGCTCTCCCGACGTGACACCAGAGCAGCGGATATCAGACCGAGACATGCTGGATGAGATCAACTCTTTCTTCTTTGCCGGCAGTGATTCCACCTCCCTGGCCGTCGCCTGGGCAATCTATCTGCTGGCGAGTTGCCACGACGTGTTCCAGGATCGACTGCGGGCAGAACTCACTGCACTGGAGGATAACGTCCCATTCGGCCAGATAGACGCGCTACCATTCCTTGACAAAGTTTGCAAGGAGGCGCTTCGGCTCATTCCACCAGTACACAGCTCACTACGGGTTGCGGCGCATGATGATATTCTCCCGTTGTCGACACCAGTACGACTTTTAAACGGCAAGGTGGTCGACCGATTGCCCGTCCCGAGAGGAACAGCCGTACACGTACCCATAGAAGGATTCAACCTTCTCACGAGCGTATGGGGCCGGGATGCGCATCGCTTCAAGTAAGAGTAAACGCTCTAGCCCTTACTCAAAAATTGATGGGCGAAAGCAGTCCAGACCGATGGGACAATTTACCAGCGGCAGTCCGTATTCAGCCAGGCTTGTACGCGAACCTTATGACCTTCTCAGCTGGTCCAAGGGTAAAGTCGTTCCTGCCGACAATTTCGCGGGCTAACATCCATGGCAGGCGTGTATAGGCTTGCGCTTCTCCATCATCGAGTATGTTCTGCTTTCCCACACACACGACACGGAACCGTTGACCCAGAGCAATGCAGAATGAAGATTTTCTTATTTCATCTGGTGCGCTCGTTCGACTTTGAAGCCCATATACCAGTTGTGAAGCGGAACGTGTACGCAGCTTTCCCGTCGCAATCGCGCAATGTCTGACGTACCGCACACAGCGTCCTGCTACGGCCGTTCGTACGCGGGAAACGTAAATCGCAGTTGCCTCTGATGGTGAGGAGGGTAAGCCAAGCATGAAATCATTGCACCATTCCCTAGATAATACCTGTCCATCTATGAGATACCCGCAGAATCTGATATCTTGACATACGCACTCATTATTGAACGCCCATCATGACCTCTCCGCCTGTCCCTGTTGCCTCTCTGATGCCCATCTCCGCCGCACTGTCTCCGCGTCCTGCGTAAACCGCGAATATGGTACCAGCAGACGAGTGCGCACAGCCGTCAGAGGAGTATCGTCATTTCGGATAACCTGATTGTCTCGTCACTATAAGCACATGACAGCGTGTAGGCGATAACTTACGGATCCAATAGCCAAAAAGAACGAGAAAGTCGCCGCGCTGGACAGCATGTACTGCGACAGTGTCGGGAGGAATCCTCGAGGGCCAGCGCCGCCCCTGAGAACGACGTTGAGCAGGCCGAAGTGGCAACTTTGCGAAACTCGCACCTCAGGATAGAGTAGCTGCCAAAGATGAAGCCGATCGTCAGTCCAACGCCCGCGCCCATCATCGCGCCCATTCTACATAGGATTCAAAATATGCAGCATGAGGTAACACAACAGACCGACTTGACTGGACACATGGGCTCAGTAGGGCGGCTCCACTACGGTAATCAACACTTACGCTTCTCCCACACGGTAGGTCCTGCAACCGGTCGGTGCGCCATACTAGTCGTTTTCCGGTTGGAATTAACGTGACCGACGTCGACAAATGTTGGCGCAGGAAGGGCGACAGAGGGGCAATTTGGATGAACCCTTGCAAAAGCCAGTGCGCCACACGGGGCGGACAGCACATGCAAAGCGCGTCACACGGTGCTCGCGAAAACTACAATCTTTCGAGCAAGGTCAAACAAACTACGGGGCTAGCTAATTCAATGCAAGGAAATGACTACAATCGTCGTGTCGTCCATCCACTTCCCCTCAAGCTGCAATCCCATCAACATCGAACATTTCTCAGTATCAGCGCCGCCTAGACCCAGCCTGAGAACGCGCAGGGCCGGGTTCTCATGGCCATCTCTTCCCAACAGGCACGTCGCCCAGTCCTCCTCAGCATTAGATCTCCCTTCGTAATCCCACAAGTCTCTCAGCCCATCACTGCACAGCATAACGTACTCATCCTCGGGACGGATTTGATGATAACGGACGTCGGGTTGAGCTGAAAGATACGGCGGCGTGCGAATATGTACTAAGAACTGCTCGACCTTGGCCGGGGAGGCGAAGCCCGGCTCGCGAGCGCGAAGGAAGACGCGCTCGGTATAGATGGCGGGTAACTTGAATGCGTGGTCGCCCAGAGCTCGTGTTACAGCGATCGCTCCCAACACGCGCGACCGCGCGATACAGGTCGCTTCCTCCCCGGGGTGTGCAGCCTTGATAAGCTCGATCTCCTTCGGATCGGTGCCGTTATGGTAGTCGGTCAACCTCGTACAGGTAGGCTTTCCAGCAACGCGGGACGCCAGCACTATACCCAGGTCAGCGAGATCCAATATGTCAGGTCAAGTAGGCACACCTGCTTCAGAGTCTCCCAAGCCAGCCGTCCACATGTCTCCGGTTCTCGTATCCACGAGGAGAACCACGGCTGTAGTTCCTCGCATACAACGCAGCACTGTCTGATGAATCTCTCCCGTACCTCCGTACAGATGATCGTTCACTAACTTGTCCAACTCCTCGTCAGACATGTCCTTCAGCTTGTCCTCCGGAAAGATGGCCATGAGTGCAGCGGCAAGCTCCGCGTCATAGGTTTGGATCTGCTGAGAGAGCATGTCTGCGACCGTAGAGGAGGAGAGCTCGTCACCTTCCGCCAGTTGGAGGAGCGATTGTTTGACCAGCTCCGGTAGCGTACGAAAAGCATGCTCCGCTGTGTCTACTCCGGCATGCCCATCGAAGACAGCAGCGAAGAGCCAACGATCGTTCCAGCGCTCGACCACGAAACGATCCTGGCTCGGGTCGTTTTCGTCCAAGCTGGGCTGGAAGCTGAGAGACCATGCGGTCCCAGGTATAGGTTCGGCGGCGTTGGCGACACGAGCCAGTCGCTTGTCGATCTCGTCGCTCTCGAGATAGGGATATCGCAAAGGGAGGGGGCATTCCCCGGGAAAGCGATAGTAGGGTAGGATCGTATTGACATCCGTGTTCGAGTGCAGCGGAAGCGAGGGTGCACGAGCGGGTTCCATCGCGCTTTCGGTGCTGCCTCTAACGTCGCGTGAGCTCCACGGTTTTATATGTTACCATCCTCATCTTCAGGAGGGGTAAGAAGCGCTGCTGAAGCCGACTGCAGGTATGGATGGGACAAGGGTTGCAGATGTGGAGCGAGGGTTGAGAGCAGGAGGGCTCAGGGTTGGCACACGATCCACAAGGTGCACATTCATGGTAACAGTTTTCCAACGACGATCGATGATGATAACCTGAAGCTACAGGGCGGTCACTTTCAGAGCTACCCCGCCGTACGCAGGCAGTACTGACTTCATTCCTGTTGCTTTCACCAAAGTCCGAGAAGCGATACTCGCAGATGATATGATTGGTGACCGTATGCACATGGCGCTTCCAACACACGGCTCAAAACAGCTAAGTCCGACAAGTATTAAGCAGGATACCACTGACAGCCACACTCCGCACAGAACATGAGTTGACCGAATGAAGGAAGAACAGATGGCCCAGAAAGAGGGCATTTAGCTTCCCCCCAGACCGAAGCTGCACAGAGTGCATCAGCCACACCAAACATGTCGAGCTGGAGACACAGATCTGCCACAAGCCAAAACAAGCAGAAACCCACAGACTCTGATGGAGAAGAGAACACTGGTGTGAAAGAAACAAAAGTGCACTTGACTGTACAGTTGTGAAGGCACATCACAATAACAAGGCTACTGCAGGTGAACAGAAAAACAGGTAGTATCCTGCAGGGGTCTATGGGTGAGTACGGATAGGGGTTGAGGGTAGGGTACGCCGAAAATGCGGCCCAAAACCTCCCTATCTCCCTATCTGTAATACCCATCACCTCCCCGCAGGCGAGCTCGTGATGGGTTGGCACGCGTTTGAACCCATCACGAGCTCGTGCGCGACGAGGTGATGGAAAAACGCTTACAAACCCATCACGAGCTTGCGCGCGAGCTCGTGAAGGGGCTGTGCTAAGCGAAAAAGCGGCCCAACCCATCACGAGCTCGCCTGCAAGCTCGTGATGGGTTGGCACAGGTCATTCGTTAGGCGCACGCTGCAATGCTCGCAGCACATCCACCATCCCCGTAACCCCTCTCTTGCATCTCCGTTGCACTGTATTGTCCTCTGCCTCTTTCCAAGGCCTCCTTGGGCCGCCTACAGCGTAATATACATATAATACATTATAATACAAGGTATCCTTTCTTTATATACAGCCTCTACATTTATTTTGTCACGCTCCCTTTATCCGCTCCCGACTTAGACTCCACGCGGGTTCAGCTCGAGCCGGGACGAGTGCATGCTGCGTGTCAGATTACGCAACATCTCCTGCGTCATTGGGGCACGCCGTTGCTGCGCTGTCACCCTCTTGTCTGGGCTTGCGCCCATATTGTGCTGTGCGGGATGCTGCAACATACCTGTAGCTTCCCAGTGCGCAATGTCTGCATCCGACCAGATATGCCGTAGCCCTTCTTTGTGCTGTCCTTGTTCCCAGCAGTCCTTGATCTCCCTCCAGAGTGCTAACCCTGGCACCCCACACCAATGGGCATTGGTGCGCAAAACACCCTTTTTAGACCGGTCTGGGTTCATCACTCATCCAATTCACGCAGGAGAAAGGGGAGAACATACATGGTCATTTCCTCTTGACCGCTGCCAACGTTCAAAACACATTAATTAATGACAATGCTCCGAACGGTCGTTCCCGCGACAACAACTCTAGGCAGCCTGGACCCTTGTGAACGGTCGACCGGTAACATTAAAGCCTCCTCGAATGGTCAACCGTTCGAGGCCTTCCACCCCTCCCATTCCCTCAGCTCTTTTTATATCCTGTACCCATCCCATTCACCTATGATCCCTCCTTCTCCCCTTCCAAATCGATAAGGCCGTTATCGAGGATGCGATGTTGGAAGTTGGGTGTAGTTTGGGTGCGGACCCTGGGCGCAAGGTCGACCGTTCCTCACCAAGCACCGCAGAACGGCAGACCGTTCCACCCCTTCCAGCAACAATAAGCCCCCATTTCTTTTTGAGTCACCTCCTTTGCCCTTGCATCCACCCTCTCGCCTTCTCCCCTTGAAAATCGATAAGGCGGTTATTGTAGCGTTGATGAAGATGTGTCGCACGTCATCCGAGGGCGGACCCTAAGATGACAACTCAGCATTCAGACCAAAGTGACGTGAAGCGATGCACCATTCACCACCTTGCACCGAAGATATACCCTCACATCTCTGTTAATACTCCCTCCTGGCCTCCATCCACCTGCTTGCCTTCTCCCTTTCGAGATCAATGAGCGAGTTGTCGAGACGTTGATGAAGATATGCCGGATGTCGTTTGGTGGAGGGCCCTTGCACAAGAGCGGACCACTCGATGACCTCGAACGACCGTTCACACTCCTACAGCAACAATCCACCCCCACTTCTTTTCTGAACCTATTCCCCTGATCTCCACCTGCGCGCTGTCCTTGCCGCCATGCAAATCAATAACAAGATCGTTGAGATGTTGAGGTGACAATATTCGATGGTCAGAGAGAGGGACACTTGGGATGATGTAGTCATTTTGAGCACACAAGAGGAGCACAACCCACGCACCTAGTCCTTCATTAACACACACAGCTCCTTGTCCTCCTCTCCCCTTCCTTTCCCCTTCCTATTCCCCCTTTCCCAGCTCATTTTCAGCAGCGGATCGTCGAAGACGGTCGCGAGTAACGCAGAGCAACAGCAAGAAGGATGGTAGAGGACAGAGAGGTGCACGTTCAGGGATCATCACCGGCGCACCCCTTATCATCTTCTCCTTTCACAGACCCATCTACCTCTTCTTCCTCCTCTCATACTGTATTCCGCTTCGTGCCCCTCCTACTTACCTTACAACACTCAGCCCCACCACTCCGAGCCGACCAAATTTTGCTAAGCCCATTTCCTTTCCATGGATGCACCTGCAAGGCAAGAGCCCTGAGGAAAGGAAAACCCTTGCGTGTGAAAGGAAAACTCTGTAGGGGGACAGGGCACCCTTGCGCGCGAAAGGAAAACTCCATAGGGGGACAGGGGACCCTTGCGCGCGAAAGGACAACTCTGTAGGGGGGAAGGGGACCCTTGCGTGCGAAAGGACAACTCCTGGGGGGAAAGGGGACCCTTGCGTGCGAAAGGAAAACCCTGTAGGGGGAAAGGGGACCCTTGCCCGGAAAGGAACGCCTATGTGAGGCACTGCCTCATGCCTGTGGGAGCTTTTATCTGCATCCGTAGGATGCATACCGTGCTCAGCTCAAGTCACCCATTAACGACAGCAATCTACTTGTGTGCACTTATTGTCTAACCACCTTGCCATCCATCAGCACTATACCCACCATGTCTCAGCAATCTACTGCTCCTGCCGGCCGCCAAGGTGAACAACAGCGCCAAACAAGGAGAGTCACTGCCTTTGCGCATTACCAGGAAATCGGCCTGGAGAACATCTCCTCCATTGACTTCCACCGTCCAAGGCCCGCAAAGGAGGAGATTGATTTTGTGTTTGACAAAACACGAGCGAGCCTCCAGAAGAAGGTTCCAGCATTCATAACCGACCAACCGAAATCCGACTACTACATGAAGCATCCGGTCCCACGGCACGGTCATGCACTCGTCGGTACGCCCCTCCCTTCCTGTTCCTTGCCCCTGTCCTCATGTTTGCCTTCAGAGGTTGGTCAGCCTCCCATCGATATGAATCAACCCCTTCCGGATGGCACCACCCTCTATGTCATTCACGACTCTAGTCTTCTCCCCAATGGCGGCCTGACCAACGTCACTCCCCTTCAAGACTTGGCCCACACGCTCCACAGCGAGTATCACAGGACGGACTTGTTGCTTGCAAAAGAAAAAGAGGATAACGGTGAGTTCATACCTTGTCCTTTTCATCTCCTGCTCATGCACCGCTCCAGCTTCCTCAAGCGAGGGCAAGGGCAAGAAGAGCGCCATCCCACCGGTCACCTGGGAGGAGGAGGCAAAGGCCATGAATGCAAAGATCGAAGCCTTGGGCGCTAAGGTCAAGTACCAAGAAGAGAAGATCGATTTCCTCGAAGAGAGCAACACTCTCAAAGACGAGATGAACACGCACTTTCAGCAAGAGCTCAATGCTCTCAGGCAAGGCAACCTGGCACTGGAAGAGGAGAACAGGCGGCTCCGCGCGGATCTACAGGCTATGCAGGCATACGTCTATGTAAGTTGCACATTCTCCTTGATTCTCCCGCTCATTTCTTTCATTTGTAGGATCATGAGGAGCTTGCCAAGATCCAGCGCAGAGAGATCATCCTCCAGGGCCGCAAGTATCTCATGGGACTCTTCCAGTGGCCCGACTCCAACTGGACCGCCTTCATCGCCCAACACCCTCACGACACCATCCTCGCCGACTCCCGCTTCAACACTCATCCCGAGTGGAGACGGCTCACACGCGATGTCGCCCACTTGCTCTGCGATGATGGCAGGGACATTCGCGACATTGGTAATGCCGCAGCGCATGTGTTTACCACATCTGCACTTCAGCAGGCTGCACAAGGCAGAGGTGTTTCAGCGCGCATGAAGCAACATTTGCTGCACGTTCTCAATGTGGTCCCTTCTTCCTCGTAGTTTCCTCACAGTTATACCGTTGATCGCGTGATACCTCACAAGCTGTATGCCCGCTGCAATGCATTCTGTTCATGTCCATGTGTCATCCTTACCAGCGAAAGTCACCCTTACTGTGGGATTTCCCTCGTCTCCAAAGCGGTCCTTCACCTGCCAAAGCGGCCCCTTACTCGCCAAAGTGGTCCCTTACTCTGCCAGGTCCCTTACCCACCTTTTGAAAACTCTTTTCCTTTCTGCCCAAAGCGGTCCCTTACTCACTCCAACCCTTCTCCTTTCCACCCACAGCGATCCCCTACTCACCCCAACTGTTTTCCTTCCTGCCCAAAGCGGTCCCTTACTCACCCCAACTGTTTTCCTTTCCACCCAGAAGGGGTCGCCTTACTCATTGGCATCGCCTCATGCCTGTCAGAGCTTTTATCCG